>PVJH01016080.1:0-51706 GCA_004026705.1 Nesogale talazaci | reverse complement strand
TGTTTCCTCCTTTTTCTTTTTCCTCTTTCTTTTTAAAAAATCATTTCACTGGGGGCTCCTACAGCTCTGGCCATTATCATTCTCCATACATTTTCTTTCTACTTTAGCCCTTCATTTTCCCCTCCCTCCCCCCTTCCCTCGTAAGCCCTTGATAATTTATAAATTATTATCATTTTGTCATGTCTTGCACTGTCCGATGTCTCCCTTCACCCACTTTTCTGTTGTCTGTCCCCCAGGGAGGGGGTTATGTGCATCCTTGTGATCGGTTCCCTCCACTATTTTCTTTTCTTTTTTTTTTTTGGGGGGGGGGGCATCAATGCTTTCCGGTGGTGGGAGTAGGAGGCCCAGCCCCACTGCTGGAATTGAACCTCCGTCCCAGTGGGCCGCAGACGCGCGCACAACCACTACGCCACTGGGGCTCAGCCCCCCTCCACTATTTTCTATTGGTCTGAGTAGTCTGTTTTACCACGTGGATCATAGGCAACTACAGATACACTGAGAAGAATGAGAATTCCAAAACACCTATTTGTGCTACTGCAGAACCTGCACATAAACCAAGAGACAGTTGTTCAAGTAGAACTTGGGGATGCTACATGGTTTAAAAATCAGAAAAAGTGGGCTGAGCCCTGGTGGCGTAGTGGTTGTGCGCGGAACTGCAGCCCACTGGGATGGAGGTTCAATTCCAGCTCCACAGGAGCAAAGGCTGGGCCTCCTACTCCCACCACAGAGGGCAGTGATACCCAAAAAAACAAAAAAAAATCAGAAAAAGTGACAACTGGACATCCCCATACAGAAGGGTCACAAGGAAGAGACGAGCCAGTCAGGGCGCAGTATAGCGCCAAGCAAATGTGTAACTTTCCTCTAGCTCTTTGACCCTTCCTCTGTCCCACCACTGTCATGACCTCAATTCTGCCTTACAAATCCGGCTAGACCAGAGCATGTACACGGGTACAGATCAGAGCTCAAAACACAGGAAATCCAGGACAGATAAGCCCCAGGACCAATAATGAGAATAGAGATACCAGGAGGGGAAAGGGAAGGTAGGCGGAGAAAGGGGCAGCCAATCACATGATCCATATCTAACCCCTTCCCAGGGGTGGGTGAAAGGAGATAGTAATTGGTATAAAACATGAAAAAAAATTTTTTGTAAATTATCAAGGCTTCATGAGGGTGGGATGGAGAGTGGGGAAGGAGAAAGGGGGAAGAATGAGGAGCTGATACCAAGGGCTCAAGTAGAAAGAAAATGCTTTGAAAATGATGATGAAAACATATGTAAAAATATGCTTGACACATGGATGGATGGATGGATTGTTAAAAGAACTGTAAGAACCCCCAATAAAATGACTTATAAAAAAAGATCATCAGAAAAGGTGTGTGTCAGGGCTGTAGCCTTTCACAATACTTATTCAATCTGAATGCTTCCCAAATCATCAGAGAATATGAAGACAAATGGGGCATCGGGATTGGAGAAGTGTCATTCACAAGCTGTGACATATAGCTGACACAACCTGACAATAAGGAGAACTTGAAGCACTTGCTGAGGAAAATTAAGTATTGCAGTCTTCTGTCTGGACTACAACTCATTGTAAATAAAACTAAGACCTTCACCATTTCACCAACAAGCAACATTATGATAAACGGAGAAGACTGAAATTGTCAAAGATCTCATCTTGCTTGGATTTACAATCAATGCTTATGGTAGCAACAGTCAGGAGATTAAAAGATGCATTGCATTGGGTAAGTCTGCCGCCCCAGACCTTTTCAAAGCGTTGAAGAGCAAGGATGCTGCTCTCAGGACTAAGGTGCGCCTGCCCTTCGTCAGGATGTGTTCCCTCGCCTCACATGCATGTGAAAGTTAAGCGCTCAATAAGGGAGACGGAAGAAGAAACCATGCGTTTGAATCATGCTCCAGGCAAAGGGTATTGAGAAGAGCACCAACTGCCCAAAGAGCAGACAGCTCTGTCCTAGAAGAGGTACAGCTGCGATGATCCTTAGAAACGCAGATGGTAAGATTTTGCCTCACTCTTTTTGGACATGTTATCAGGAGAGACTCATCCCTGAAAAAGGATTTTCTGTTTGGTAGAATAGAAGGGAAGCATAAAAGAGGAAGTCCCTCAATGAGATGGGTTGACACAGTGGCTACAACAAGGGGCTCAAACATATCCATTGTGAGGACGAGCAGGACCAGGCCGGCTCACTTTGTCATAGATAAGGTCACTAGGGGTCAGAACCAACTCTGCAGGCCCTAACAACAACAGGAACTGGCAGACTCACTCAGGAGGAAACCTATTTCCCGCTTCTCAAAGAATCTTTCGGCTCGATTTAAGACCACTTCTCTCCAGGGCTAACTTACCCATTCTAGCAGCGACCATGAAGAGCCCCGGTGGGTTGGGTTGCTAATCACAGAGTTAACCATTAGGAACCACCAGCAGCTCCTTGAAAGAAAGACCAGACGTTCTGCTTCCGTACAGAGTTCGTCTCAGAAACCCACAGGGGCAGTTCTACCTGTCCGACCAGGTGGCTGTGTGTGAGTCCGAATCGCGTCAGTGGCCGCGAGCAGCAGCACTTGTCGTTGTTAGTATAATCCTAACAGCAGAGTAGAATGGATCCTCAGGGTTTTCTTGACGATACTCCTTATGGAAGCAAGTTACCAGATTTTTATCTGGTGGAACCTCTGCAGAGGCTCAAACCACCAACCTTGCCATGAGCAGCGGAGAGGAGTCTTCTCACAGGTCTGCCCATGTAAAGGCAGGAGTGACACATATCCAGAAACCTCTTACTTTTCACTTTGGTTTTCACGGACTCCCTGCACCATTCAGTCCCACTGGGCCCAGTAGGACCCAGTGTCCTACTTGTGTCCAACTCTTGCTCTTCGCGATGGAAATGAAATGCAGGAGATAATAATGCAGCGTCCCCCTCCCACACACACACAAAATAATGTAACACCCCTTACGGTCCAAGTCCTCATTAGAAGAATTCAAAAACCAAATAGATTTGGATGGTATGGGAGATTTGTATAAATGCACGCCCAAACACCTCTTTTTTGCCTCACAAATGTGGTTATACTGGGTACACTGTTCCATATCTTGTGTTTTCGCTTAACAATTTATCTGGAAGATCAGCAAGTCTCACCACACGTAGATGAGCCTCATTTCATATAAAATGCACAGAGCCTTCCATTGTCCAAATGCACTGTACTGTAATCAAATCATCTCTGATTGGGCACTTCCTGGTCTTCTGCTAAATCATAAACCATGCTGTAGCGAATAGGAATAGCTTTGTCCGGACAGGTTTGTGCATTTATGTAATATTATCGCTGTGGTCAATTCATAGAGGCAGAGTGCCAGGTCGAAGCAGGTGCTTCTTGTGCTCATCTCTAGTGAATTCCACCGCGCAGGCTCAGACCCCGCATCATCTCCTGGGTTGTGTTTCAGCTCATTTGCCTGCACAGTGTGGGCTCTCAGAACCAGCGGCCCTTGTTGGTGCTGTTACCTCTGGGCTCCAGCCTGCATCAAGAGCAGCATATGGCAGCTTCTGCCAGCCATCAACTTGGTCACACTGGGGGTTGCAGAAGTGATGGGCAACAAGTCTCCAGCAAGAAGAAAGTGGGTGACCTTTGCCAAAAAGAGGACAGACATGGAGAGCTGGGAAGCCCCTCATCCCCAGCTTGCTTGCCTCCCATTTTTGGCCACCACTGCATCTGCTGTTCTCAAACTGCTGAGTGGTTGCTGGGTGATTCCGACTGTTTGTGCTCCCTAAAGAGAAGCAAGCTCTTGCTTCTTGCTGTAGGTCTGCATTTAGATGAGCAGGGCCAGCTGTAGAAACTTCCAAATGTGGAAAGGTCAAAGGGAAGAAGTAGTGTCAGGAGGCCCCGTTGCCCTTTCCTGGCTTCCCAGGCATCCATACTGCTGGCTTCTGCTGCTGTCATAAGCATGACACTGCTCATGCGGGGCGGGGTCCTAATTTTCCGCCCACCCTGGGTGTCCTCTGCTCCCATTCATTGCACAGCTCCCCTGCGTGCCCTACATGCTGGTGGGGCTAGTCAGGTGTCACTGATTTTTAGAAGCACTCCTCCCCCTCCCCCTGCCACGTTCAGCATCCTGCAGGGCTGACCCTTCCAAAGGACATTTTTCAGCAACCCCAGCAGAGCAGTCAGTTTCCCTCTCTCTACTCCAGCAGTGTCTGCATCTCCAGTGTGGTCCCCTTTTCCAATGTGCTCACTCTGGCCGGTTGGCCTCGTTGCTGGGCTGTAGTAAAACCATCCTCTCTGTGGGTCCCTTCAACCCTGTGATCCCTGGAAACCTTTTTTCTGGATTAACCTCTCCTTTCCTGACGTTTTAGTCCTGCTACCTCTTAGCTAGGAGCCCTGGTTTATGCATTGGACTGTTAACTTTCAGGCTAGCAATTCATGGAACATTAGCTGTTTCATGAAAGAAAAAAGAGGCTGCCTGCTCCCGTACAGATTGAAAGTCTCAGAAACACTGGACAGCAGTTCTACTCTGTCCCATTACTTTGCTGTGAGTTGCAATCAACGAGATGGCAGTGGGTTTGGCTTTGGTTGGAATTCCTCTCTGCAGTCCTTGGGGTGGGGGTGGGAGGGGTGGAAAAGGTTAGCACACTGAGCTGCTCATGAGAGCTTGCAAATAAGACTCCACCAAAAATTAATTTCCTGGGGGAAAAGGACCTGACGATCCATAAAGGGACTTTTGAAAATTAATGTAAAAAATAAAAAGTGAATTTCCCACATTTTTTTTGTGGGCATCACTGCCCCCTGGTGGGAGTAGGAGGCCCAGCCTCCCTCCTGAAGAGCTGCTGCAGGGTTTGAATCGCCAACCCTGTGGGCCACACAACCACTACACCACCGGGGCTCAGCCCTCCCACAAAATTTTAACTTTATATTTTTCTTTAAACCTTCCTGGGACACAGTCCTAGTCTGACATACGAGGTGCAGTTGCCTGTAGGATAATTGGTGACTTCTTCTCTAACTAGTTGCTCAATGCAGCCTGGTGGTACAGTGACTAATGTGCCTGTCTACTGACTGGAAGTTGGTGGTTTGGGCTTATCAGTCATTCCAGAGAAAGATGGTAGCAGTAGAAACACACTGGGGCAGTTTTACTTTGTCCTGTACACTCCCTCTGAGTCCAAATCAACTTGTCAACAATGGATTCATCTGTTTGTTTAACTAGTTGCCCATTGCGGCAGTTACATGATCTCCTGCCAACTTGCAAAGGGGTGGAGTCTAGCCTGTCAATGAGGTCATAGCCAATGAGGCCTCTGTGTGGGCATGGCCTTCTCCTGAGGATTCTGGGAGCTCCTGTATGCCTCCCTGGAGGCAGGAGACTCTCTGTGCTTCCTGTAAGACATTGCTGTT
Source organism: Nesogale talazaci (assembly GCA_004026705.1). Lineage (NCBI taxonomy): Eukaryota > Metazoa > Chordata > Mammalia > Afrosoricida > Tenrecidae > Nesogale > Nesogale talazaci. The sequence goes on along the minus strand of PVJH01016080.1, from coordinate 46,335 downwards.
GACAAGCGACATGGAGTTACGCTGGTGGCAGCCAGGGCACTGGAGCTGGAGGCCAAGTGGAGAACCACGCCAGCTCTGAGATGCTTCCACCCCCACTAGAACGACAAGACTTTCCACTATTGGCCTGTGATGACCCTGCATTCTCTGTGATTACATATATTTCGTGAATCTGAAGAGGAACTTATAGACTGGTTTTGGACACATGGGTTGATATCAGACTTGTGGACTTGATCTGCACTGGAATGGCATGTCTTCTTTTGGGGGAAATGTTTTCTTTTTGGGGGGGTGGGGTGGGTGGGGCATCACTGCTCTCCGGTGGTGGGGAGATGTTTTCTTAATATACAATTTGTCTTTGATATAAAGCTTTTACTTTTACATATGCCTCCTTAGATTTATTTCTCTAGTTACTGGGATTAACACTCCCACATTAAATTACATCCTTGCTTTTCTTTTACCCCAAAGGTGAACTACCTAGGTTTCATGACTATGGTTTCTTTCTTTCTTTTTGGCTATGGTTTCTGTGGTGCTATCTTGGCACCTGTAAGAAAATATGGATGGAGTTTCTCCTATCAATCAGGTGGCAGCCTGGTGACGTCTCTTTGGAGGTGTAACCTAGATAAAAGAAAACATTGTGGGCTGAGCCTGATGGCGTAGTGGTTGTGTGCCGGACTGTGGCCCACTAGGATAGAGGTTCAATTCCAGCTCTACAGGAGCAAAGGCTGGGCCTCCTACTCCCACCACCAGAGGGCAGTGATACCCAAAAAACTAAAAAAGAGGGCTGAGCCCTGGTGGCATAGGTGGTTGAGTGCGGGACTGCGGCCCGCGGGTTTGGCAGTTCAAATCCAGCGGCGGCTCTCAGGAGCGGCACTGGGTAACGCCCACGACCACCAGAGGCAGTGATGCCGCCCCCCCCCCCAAAAAAAAAACTGATAAAGAAAATAAGAAAAGAAAACATTGCAGGGCTGAGTCCCGGTGGCATAGTGGTTGTGCGCGGGACTGAAGCCCACAGAGTTGGAGGTTCAAATCCAGCAGCAAGGTTGGGCCTCCTACTCCCACCACCAGAGGGCAGTGATGTCTCAAAAACAAAAAAACATTGTAAAATAAATAAAAAGAAATAAAAGGAGACATTGTGGGAGCTGGTCCCAATCCCAACTACATGGTCAGTGCCCTCCCCCCTACAGAAGAATTAACTTCAGAAGACAGCACTGAAGCTGCAGCACAGTGGGCTATAGAGAGGGACATGTCTGATCAGAGCACACAGGACCAAATGAAGGGAGAGAGAGAGAGAGTGGAGCACATCCTGGCCCACCAAGCCCTGCCTGACCCATTGCACTATGTGGACAACAGTGGAGACACAGTGTGGAAATTGCACCCGATCTGACCCCATCCCACTGAGGCAAAACACTAAGGGCCTGCAACAGAACAGTAAGGAGAACAGAACAACAAAGTCCCCAGGGAGTACTGAAAATAGACTTTGGGACCAGAAAACACTCCTAAAGGTCAACAAACAGACCTGGAACTATTTGTAGGCTTTCCTTTTTTTGGCATCACTGCTCTCTGGTGGTGGGAGTAGAAGGCCCTATCCCACTGCTGGAATTGAACCTCCGTCCCAGTGGGCCGCAGTCCCGCGCACAACCACTATGCCACTGGGACTAACCCAGGCTTTCCTTTTTTGACGTTAGCTTTTTGTTGTTGTTGTTGTTTTGCTTTCTTTTCTTTTTGTTTTGTTTTTGTTTTTCTTGGGTATCACTGCCCTCCAGTGGTGGCAGTAGGAGGCCCAACCCTGCTGCTGGATTTGAACCTCCAACCCAGTGGACTCCAGTCCCACGCACAAACACCACGCCACCGGGGCTCAGCCCACTTTGTTTTCTTTTGTTCCTTGGTTTTCCTCTGTCTTGTTTTCATACATACTATTATCTCTGCAGGTCTATCTTGATAAAATAGGCTGGATAAACAATATGGAGAGAAAACAATGGGACCAACAGTTCTGGGGGGAAATGGGAGAGGGGGCAGTGAGAAGTGGGTATTAACAGAAATGGGTATTAATGAAAAGAAATGGGTATTAACAAACCCAGGGACAAAGGAACAGCAAGTGATCCAAAATCAGTGGTGAGGAGGGTGTAGGAGGCCTGGTAGGGCTTGCTCAAGGGCAATGTAACTGATAGGAATTACTGAAACCCAAATGGAGACTGAGTGTGATAGTGGGACAAGAGGAAAGAGAAAGGAAATAGAGGAAAGAACTAAGAAGCAAAGGGCATTTACAGAGATCTAAATACAGACATGTACATATGTAAATATATTTATATATGAGGATGGCTAAATAGATCTATGTGCATACATTTATAGGTTTAGTATTAAGGTATCGGATGAACATTGGACCTCTACACATTTTTCCCTCAATGCAAGAACACTTTGATCTATTAAACTGACATTCCATGATGCTCACCTTTCCAACCAATCACTGAAGATAAAGCGGGTGCATATGCAAAGTTGGTGAATATAGCTGATGGTGCCCAGCTATCAAAAGATAAAGCATCTGGGGTCTTAAAGGCTTGAAGATAAACAAGCAGTCATCTAGCTGAGAAGCAACAAAGCCCACATGGAAGAAGCACACCAGCCTGTGTGATCACAAGGTGTCAATAGGATTAGGTATCAAAGAACAAAAAAAATCATATCATTATGAATGAGGAGAAGTGCAGAATAGAGACCCAAAGTCCATAGGTAGGCAACTGGACATCCCCTTACAGAAGGGTTGCAAAGAGGAGACGAGCCAGTCAGGGTGCAGAATAGTACTGATGAAACATACATCTTTCCTCTAGTTTTTTAACGTTTCCTCCCCATCCCTCCCACCACCCCCCAGTATAGTGACCCCAATTCTACCTTACGAACCTGGCTAGAGCAGAGGATGTACATACACTGTACGTATTAAGTGCTGGAAACACAGGGAATCCAGGGCAGATAATGAGAGCAGCGATACTAGGAAGGTAAGGGGAAGATGGGAGATAAAGAGAAAATCAATCACAAGGATCTACATATAAGCCCCTCCCTGGGAGACAGACAACAGAAAAATGGGTGAAGGGAGGCATCAGTCAGTATAAGACATGAAAAAATAATAATTTATAAATCATCCAGGGTTCGTGAGGGAGGGGGAAATGAGGAGCTGATACCAAGGGATCAAGTAGAGAGCAAATGTTCTGAGAATGTTGAGAATGACCATGGCAACAAATGTATAAATGTGCTTGACACAATGGATGGATTTTGATAAGAATTGTACGAGCCTCCAATAAAATGATTTGGGGGGGAGGGGCAGCACTGCCCTCTGGTGGGAGTAGGAGGCCCAGCCTTGCTCCTGGAGAGCTGTTGCTGGATTTGAACCGCCAACCCAATGCACCGCAGTCCCGTACACAACCACTATGTCACCAGAGCTCAGCCCTAAAATTATTTTTTGAATAAAAAATTTTTAAAGACATCTTGGAGGGCCGGCGGCCCCTTTTCCCTTCTCTTCTTGCCCCAAATGATTCACTGCCTAATCCAACCACCTTACATGACCACCAAGAGCTACCAAGGCTCATAGCCTCACGTCGCCACCCTACACCACTATCTTCCCTCGATGGGCTGGACCAGCTGCACTGCACCATTACCGAGCCCCTGCAGCCAGCTGCTTCCTTTTTCCAGGCCATGAGGTCCCACTGTGTCCTGCTTTGCCATACAGAGCTGCAGCCTCTAACCTCTGCTAAGCTTCCTGAGTTGAGTCACCAAGACTCACCTGTCTCCCTCCTGCATCTTTGATCCTTGTTCTTGGTAGTTGTGTGAGTTGGAAAGACCATCTGTTCATTAACTCACCCACAAAAGTGAATCAGACTGGCCTCTCTCTCTAGCTGTGTGGGCTGCTTTCCTGTCATAGCCCCCTTTCTCAATATAAGCTTCTCTACATGTGAACATTCATAAGTCTCTGTTTTGCTTCTCTAGAGAACATAGCCTAACACAGTAGGAATAGATTCTACCAGAGAAACACGACTTATACAAATTAAACTGTGAGGGCTGAGCCCGGGTGGCGTAGTGGTTGAGTGTGGGACTGCGGCCCACTAGCTAAGTGGTTCAAATCCAGCAGCGGCAAGGCTGGGTAGCTCCCATGAGCACTAGAGGGCAGTGATGCCCCCCCCCGCCCCAAAACAAAGGAGGGAAAGTAAAGAGACTCCAAGTGGACTTGGAGTCTCTTGTAAGATATAAATTGGTTTCAAACAAACCAAATGATCCATGCCTTCTCTTCAACTCTTTCCCATGGGCTTTGATTTCCTCCTGGACCCCCACTGACACAGTAAGGCTGTGAACTCAGCTAAATCCTAGATTCCAGCCCCTGTTCTACCACTTCACTGTAGCTCTCCAAGACGCAAGTTTTCCAGTTAGAAAGTACCAATGATAATAGGTTTCACCTCACAGGTTGGTGGGAAGGTTAATTGAACCAGAGTTTGGAAAGCGTTTAGAACAATACCAAGAATATAGAAATCATATTCGGCTGATGTCATTTTGTCATTGCTTCTTTGCTCATTTAATCCACACAACTTCTCTGCGAGACTCAAGTTATTATTTTCCAGGTTTTATAGACAAGGAAACAGAAGCCCAGGAAGATAAGGTGATCTTTCCAAGGTCCTCTGGCTGTCACAGGAGTAAAACTAGGTCGTTCTGACACTGGCTCATTCCCAATATGTTGCCGGCAACTCAGATCAAATTCCAGAAACAGGAGACACAATTAATTATTCTAATTGCCCATTCTTCTCGATGTTATCCATAGTTTATTATGATCCGCACGGTCAAATGCCTTTTCATAGTCAATAAGACACAAGTAAGCATCATTCTGCTATCCTCTGCTTTCAGCCAAGATCGAGCTGACATCAGTAATAATATCTCCAGTGGCAGGTCCTTCTCTGAGTCTGGATTCAATTTCTTGAAGCTCTTTGTTGATGTACTGCTGCGTCCATTAAAATTTTTTATTTATTTACTTATTCTTTTAGGCATCACTGCCCTGGTGGTGGGAGTAGAAGGCCCAGCCTTTGCTCCTGGGAGCTGGATTTGAACCTCCATCCCAGTGGGCCGCAGTCCCACGCACAACCACTACGTCACCGGGGCTCAGCCTCATTTAAAAATTATTATTTTTTTTTGGGAGGGGGCCATCACTGCTCTCCAGCGGTGGGAGTAGGAGGCCCAGCCCCACTGCTGAAATTGAATCTCCGTCCCAGTGGGCCGCAGTCCTGCATACAACCACTACGCCACCGGGGCTCAGCCCTTTAAAAATTATTTTAGCACATTTTACTTGCATTTAGTATTAATGGTATTATTTCCTTATTTCCACATTCTATTGGCTCACTTTTGGGGACTGGTCACAAACATGGATGTCTTTCAGTTAGTTGGCCAAGCAGCATATCCACGGAGTGCTTTCAGCATTGTGTCAGCTTGTTGAAACATTTCAATTGGTATCCTGTCAATTCCCGAAGCCTTGAATTTCATGAATGCTATTAGTCCAGCTTGGACTTCTCCCATCAAAACCATTGGTCCTTATTCAAATGCTATGCCTTGAACAGACTGATTGAATGCCAACCATTTATATGTATGTATTATAGTGACCCTATGTACTCCTTCCACCTTTTTTGATGCTTCCTACCTTTCTCAATGTCTTTTTCATAGAATCCTTCAATATTGAAACTCCAGATAAATTTTCCTTTCAATTCTTTCAGCTTGAGATATGTTCAGTGTGTTTTTTGGGTTCTCTAATTCTAGGCTGATGCACAGTTCATTATATAGCTCTTCTTTGAAATTATCTGTTCAGAGCTATTTTACTTCATCAGTTCTTTCATTTGCTTCAACTACTTGACATTCAAGATCAAATTTCAAAGCGTTTTCTTTTCTTTTCTTTTTTTTTGGCATCACTGCCTCTGGTGGCTGTGGCCACTACCCAGTGCTGCTCCTGAGAGCCGCCGCTGGATTTGAACTGCCACAGAGTGTTTTCTGACATCCACTTTTTTTTCTACACCAAACACATCAACATTTATTTATTTTTGGGGGGAACATCACTGCCCTCTGGTGGTCGTGGGAGCTACCCAGCGCAGCTCCTGAGAGCCGCCGCTGGATTTGAACCACCAAGCCCATGCACCGCAGTCCTGCACTCAACCACTTACACCACCGGGGCTCAGCCCAACATTTATTATTTTTTTTTTTGGCATCACTGCCCTCTGGTGAGAGTAAGAGGCCCAACCTTGCTTTTGCTGGATTTGAACCACTAACCCAGTGGGCCGCAGTCCCACACTGAACCACGATGCCGCCAGGGCTCAGGCCTCCCAACAGCCCCCCAACATTTATTATTATTATTTTTTTGGCATCACTGCTCTCCGGTGGTGGGAGTAGGAGGCCCAGCCCCACTGCTGGAATTGAACCTCCGTCCCAGTGGGCCGCAGTCCCGCGCACAACCACTACGCCACCGGGGCTCTGCCCAACATTTATTATTTTTAACAAAATAACCAAAACCCATTTTATCAGCTTTGCTTTTAAACCTAAACTTAACATTGCATATTTAAACAATTTTCAAAGCTTGCTAAGCTGCCAGCATTCATGTATAACTAGAAAATACCCTTAATTTATATTAAACCAGAAATATATTACCATAAAAGTATTATTATCTTTCACTACTCAATACTGGGGAGCAAAATGAAATTATTTTTGTCGAAGATTCATCCTGGCAATGTTAACTGTACAGCAGACTGAAATGACTTGGCTCACATTTCAAACAAAATGAAAAAAAAAAAAGCAAGATCCATGCTGGTATTGGTATACAATTTTCTCCTAGCTCTACTAAAGAATCACTGTTCATCTTGGATTAAGTTTAATTAAAAAAAAAAAAAAGAAAGCAAAGTGCATACATACATTTGCAAGAATTTTAAAGACAAAATAATGGTCCTGTTCATGTGGTCCCAACAATAAGCTCAAAAGTCTATGACAAATAGGTGCTCTGAGGAGCTGTTTATAAATACTGTAGATGAGGTACAGTTATACTGAAAGTAAAGTTCATTTGAAATCTTCCCTAAAAGTCCTGCTAATCCTCAAAGGTTGCTTGTAAGAGTTTAGTGCATGCGTTGAGTTGCTTGTCATCCAAGTGCAGCAGCTGCTCCTTACCATTTATAGTTAAGGGTTTAACTGGCCATCTTCTTCAGCTTCTCCTGCTTCCTGACCATACTCAGCAGTTCTCTTTGTTGGCATTTTTCTGCCATTAATTATTTTCGTTGAAGTTGATATCGATTTGAAGTTGCTCATGCCATTACCACCACGTGATGTAGAAGAGAATGAAGTATGGTCTCCCTGACCCAATGAACCAAGTGAAGTAAAGCCTGTACCCAAAGTAGGAAATCCACCTCCCAAAGATGGAGACCCATGCAGGCAGAGAAAAAGGATCCTGTGCCTCAGGTTCGGCTTCCCTGAGGACCTCTGTGATTCCCAGAACACTCTCAAATGGGTCAAAGGACTCAAATGAAGGGTTAGGGTTAGGAAAATAAGAAAAAAAAATTAAAATAGAAAAAAATTATTTAAAAAACACTCAAATGAAAATGAGTCCCTTACACAAAAACTTCCCTGAAGACATCAGCTGGATTATGGAATGTGAAGCCAAACTCAAATGCGCCATCAAATGATTTCCACCTCCACCATTTAATCCTTCTTGGCCATACTTGTCATAGATGCCCCGTCTTTTAGCATCGGATAACACCTCATATGCCTCAGCTACTTGTTTGAATTTCCTCTCTTCTTCCTCCTTATTCTCAGGATTTTTATCAGGATGCCATTTCAGTGCCAACGTACATATGTTTTTTTATATCCTCGGGTGAGGCATGCCTCTGCACACCTAGAACTTCATTGTAATCCATCATGTTTTAACAGATTGTTGGAGCAAGTCCCCAGGAGGGTGGCAGCCCGTGGCAGGGAGGAGGAGAGGCAAGGCATTTGGGCCTCCATCTCCATTCAGGTGATAGGAGTGATTCTTCTCACTTTCCTTTCTCCTCTGAGATCCACCTTGATCTTTTCCTTCTTTCCTGTCTTTTGAATGGCCTTTAGATTTCCTTACACATGATATTCTTGATGTCAACCCACATTCATCAGGTCTTCAGTCACTAGTGTTCAATGCATCAAATATATTCTTGAGATGTTCATTAAATTTTGTTGGGTTATACTCAAGGCTGTATTTTGGCTCTCATGGAATTCTTTGGATTTCCATCAGCTTCAACCTGAATTTGCATATGAACAATCAATGGTCTATTCCACAATCAGTCTCTGGTTTGGAGTAATGTTATTGAGTTCACCATCATCTTTTTCCACAGATACAGTGTGTTAGTCTAGGTAAACTAGAGAAACAAAATCATAGACATGCATATGAATATAAGGAAAAGGTTTATATACAAGAGGAATGGGAGATTGAGAAAACATTCCAGCCCAATTCAGTTCAAAGTCATAAGTCCCATATTAGCTCATATGTCCAATACCAGTCTATCATGTCTCCTTCCGACTCATGAAGTCATAGGCCAGTGGGGTGCAGAGTTCCACCTCAGGCAGAGGTCCCCTCATGGCTCCTCATTTCCAGGGCTCAGGGTCCATCAACAGCATCCAGTGGTGGTAGAGGCAACTCAGCACTGGCAGGGATCTCCAGGTGGCTTCTCCAGCTTCAAAAGTCTGATTCCATCAGGGCAAGGCCGTGTGCCTTCTCCTCCAGGCTCCTCTAGCTTCTCAGACACTGCCATCTAGTCTTCTCTGTAGTTTGTTGTCTCTAAGACTAACTCCCAACAACTAGGGAGATAACTTCTCATCTCCACGAGGAAAATATCATGAGATTTCCCAGAAGTCTCAGGAGAAAGCCATGTCCACATGGAGGCCTCATTGGCTACTCAATGGCTATCTCCAGATTAAAAGGCTAGACTCCACCCCTACATCTCACTCATAAAATTAACATAAGCACATGACCGCCACATAGAGTTAATTTGATTTTTGTCAATTCCATTTGGTGAAGACCACATGTGTAGTTGCCATTTATGTTATTGAAAAAAGTAATTGCATTGAATTGTTGGTCTTGCAAAATTCTATCATGTGATCTCCAGCATTATTAAGGCCATATTTTCCAGCTATTGTTTCTTCTTCTTTGATTCCAGTTTTCATATTCCAATCACCAGTACTTTTCCAATGTATCTTTATTGCATGTTGGGACAATTTTAGACTGAATATTTGGTAGCAATCTTCAATTTCTTCATCACTAACTTAGGTATTGGTGCATACATTTAGATAATAGTGATATTAATTGGGCTTCCTTGTAGGTGTGCAGGTATTATTAGTTACTTAGTACAGCTGTAACTAAAGAAAAATAGCAGCAGCCACTTATGTAGGTAACAGGCCTCATCCCTTAGGAAACTTACTTTCAATTCCACACTAATCTTGCAACTGATTGACTGCGCACAGCAGATGTCATTATGGCATTGATCACATTGTGTCTCATAACATCATGGAGGTTTACTAGGCCTTAACTGCCAAACCACTGAGAATCCTGACCCAGCCACATTGAAATAAAATTGAATCACATCATCCACTGCAACCCTATCATTTATCCTTCCTGTGTTTCCAATTTCCATTCCTCTTTCTTTCCTAGTAAACTTTGTCCTTGGGTAAATGCTCCCATGTGATATTAAACAGTTGACTATTCAGAGGTAAGGTTAGTTTCAGACCATTGCATAGTCTATAAAAAACATACTGTAGTGACTACAGGGCATAGTACTGAGGGTGTCTCTGCTCTTTCTAAAACTCAGAAGTGATTAGATTTAGAACCACTCCTACTCAGGCCTGGCCTCATTAAGATAACAAAGAAAACATTCCTAAATGAGATCGTATTTTTGGTACAGGGATCAGAGGTTTAATGCGAATTTGAGGGAGACAATTTAATTCATTAAGGACTTAAGTTCATTTTTACCTTCTTAGTTTTTGTGACCATCCATTGACCTCTTCTTATGTATCAGTTACTGGGTTTTGTTACATGCTCAATTACTTAAGATTTTTGATTGCAACAAAAAGAAACTCAACAAAATTGACTTCAGGAAAATGCTGGTGAATTGGCTCATGGAACTGGGAAATCCATTAGGGACTTGGCTTTGAACCCTGCTCGAGGATGTCTACACATCCTCATTATCCTCTTGGCCCTTTTCCTTCTACAAAATGACTTCATTCAGATGGATTTTCTCCAGACTTACATTTTTTTAGCTCAAGAAGCCCAGAGCAGAGAGTGTCCTTCCCAAGGCAGGCACTGGCTGGCCTGATGGGGATGGCCTCAACCACTTCAGATACCAATGGGCTGGCCATGGTCACCACCACATCCCTGCGGACAGGAAGAGGCCAAGGCTCTGTGATGAAAAACCTTAGGAGATCCCATGGAGCAGTGTGAGTGTGAAAGGCAGACATTTACAAAGGCGATACACAAAAAAGCCCTGTCCGCTCTGTGGGTTAGGCACTAGGTTGCTAACGGCAAGGTCAAGTTGATTGCTTCCATAAAGATTTACAGCCTCAAAAGCCCTATAGAGGGTCCCTGTGAATCCGAATCAACTCAATGGCAGTGTTTCCACACTTGATCTTAGCCAAAAGGCCGAGAAGCGATCAATGGCAGTATTTCTTTGAATTTTTATTATGCAAGAGAATTCTTAAATGTCTTACCATATGAGCGTTCCTCTATCCAATCTGTACTATTGTCATCTGAGGGTGCTGATGGGAAAATGGTAGGATTGTCATCCTCTGTGTGGGAAAGCTAGGTTCAACTCTGGACCACCCCAACCTCATCCATTGTGGGTCCTGACTGGACAATCCCCTCCAACAGAATAGGAAGGGTGTGGGGGGAAAGCAGCCCCTCACACTATCACAGGTCTGGTAGGCACGGTCGTATGATTATGGTTTATGAAGATTATAGTAAAGCATGGAGAATAAGAGAGTCAGAAGAGAAGGTAAAATAAATAGTAGACACATTTCATGGTAGCATGCTCACCTCCGGGATACATGATCTCACCAGCCAGGTCCCTACACAGCAAGGGCAGAGAAGAGGGGAAAAGAAAGTATGAGGGAACAGGGAAAGAGGACCAGAGGAGAGGAGATAGGGCCAGAGAGAGCATCTTTATTGTTTTGGGGCTTTTTGCAGATAACCATATGACATGCATATTCAGTAGTTATATATGTCCCAAGGTGGGTGGTAATCACAGTAAAGTCTCTGAGCTTACAGGGGAGAAAACTTAATATCTACTGTGGGGGGAAATATGAGGAACGATGGGCGCTACAGTGAAAGGAGATATGTCTCCCTCTATGGGGAGACAGAATCAACCATGTGCTCACTTTATGGCAGCATAGCTGTTGGAGAGAATCTGTGGGAACGACATTTTTTAGTGTTCCACTGTAGGGTATGGATCCATAGCCTCGCTTTGTGCCCCCTTTGCCAGCAGGAAGCAGTTAGAGATGACATCACGCAGTACTCCAAAGATTTGGGTCCATACTCCTTCAGTGGGGAAATGTTAGGCAGCAAGCCATGGGTTGTTTTTCTCCAAGCCTAAAGACCCCCTACAGGAGGCTGAAAGCCAATGAAGGTTAAAGGGCATGCACCAACTCAAACCCGGACTCGATGGGCAGTATGTAGGTGGGCAGTACACCTGGGTTGGTCCAATCTAGGCTAGTGGAGCTTAATTCAGCCAATGGGGTCAATCAATACCGTGAACCACGCCTCCCAGCCAAAGGCCCTAAAGGCCGGAACCTGGAGACTAACTACCAGCCCTCCCCTTTACCTGCTCTTCTGCTTTCTGCCAAGCTGTGATTTTCTCTCTGGCCTCTGGCCATTGTGTGTGTGTGTGTGTGTGTGTGTGTGTGTGTGTATGTGCAATCCCATGAGTTCAGTTACTGTAAAGTTTAAAACTTCTTCTATCCTTTAGGAAAAACCCAGTTGGATCACAAACCAGACTTCGGTTTGAATTCTTTCTCCTGGGAAGCCAAGAACCAAGGTATTTCCCACCTCAGAAATCTAATAGGTGCAGTGGAGGTATAAGCATCCTTATAAGGTATAAGTGCCGCTGCAAGGGTCTCCACGTGGCTGCTCCGGCTCCATAGCTCGGCGTAGTTCCATGTGTCTTGTCAATGGAAATGTATCGAAGGAAGTGAGCCTGTGTCCCACCTCCAGCAAGCTATTTACCTGCTTTGTGCCTCCAAATAAGGTCATCACTCTGTGAGCTGATTGATAGGCTTACCTCCACCCCTTCACTCTTAAGTTTCAAACTGACAACAGATTATGTAACTACCACAACATGATAGAATTCCATAAGACCAATGACCCAGTAATTGGAAATATATTATCAACAACATAGATGATGGCTGTACACGTGGATTTTGCCAGATGAGTACGAAGATAGCATCATAATCAGTCCATCTAGAATTGCTGTTGTGTGGCGTTGACTTAATTCTAACTCACCATGACCCTATGAAGCCACCGCTGTCAAGCCGATGACAACTCACTGGGGCCCTACAGGGCAGAGTAGAACTGCTCTCAATGGAACAGAGCTCCCTGTAGTCCTCAAAGCGGCTTCATCCCTCCCTGCCTGGCTTCCTTCTGTAATAAAAGAAGGTTGTTGGCGTGTAATTAATTTGTTCAAAAGAAAAAAGTCAAAACAAGAAACTTGGTTCCAATTAAAATCTATGTTAACTTTATTTTATTATTTTTCCTTTTGTTAGAATGAGACCCTTAGCAACATTTTTTGGGGGGTGGAGTGGGGAAAGAACTGCTCTCTAGGGTCCCTGCGATTATAAATCTTTTTTTTTTTTTTTTTTTTGGGGGGGGGCATCACTGCTCTCCGGTGGTGGGAGTAGGAGGCCCAGCCCCACTGCTGGAATCGAACCTCCGTCCCAGTGGGCCACAGTTCCGCGCACAACCACTACGCCACCAGGGCTCAGCCCGATTATAAATCTTTATAGCACCAGAGAGCCTCATCTTTCTGGGGGTAGATTGTGGGTTTGAATTGCTAACTTTAAAGATAATGGCCCAGTACTTAACCTCCTGTGCTACCACGGAACATAGGATTGTCAAACTTGAAAAGCACCTTTTAGCGCTTGGAGGTTGCTGTGAAGACACGCATGGGGAGAATCAGGGAGTGGGAAAGAAGATTGAAGGTCTTTGTCAAGTACAGCTGGGCCTGCGTTAATTCCAGTAAGGCAAGGCCCGGCGCTCTCTGTGGACAATATTTATGCTCCCTTGGCCTTGCATCTGACAGCTCCTTCTCTCTTCTCTGGCCTTGAGGCAGCCTTTCACCTGCACTCAGGTCTCTGACTGGTCTTTCTTACTTGACATGCAAAGATACGAATGTTTCCCAAAGAAACTCTAGGCGTTGCCTACGGTCTGTGGTTCACAAATACAAGAAACGGTGCCTACCAAAGGCAGCTTGCTGAGCACTGTCAGCCTTGGCTATGGCTTTGATACTCAGTGTATTTTTTTTTTTTTTTGGCATCAGTGCTCTCTGGTGGTGGGAATAGGAGGCCCAGCCCCACGGCTGGAATTGAACCTCCGTCCCAGTGGGCCGCAGTCCCGCGCACAACCACTACGCCACCGGGCCTCAGCCTGATAGTGTATTTTAAGAACTGACCCTTGGTCTCGAGCAGCAGTTCTCAATCTGTGGGTGGTGACCCCTTTGGGGGTTGAAAGACCCTTTCACAGGGGTCACCCAATTCAGAACAGTAGCAAAATAACAGTTATGAAGTAGCAATGAAAATAATTTTATAGTTGGGGGATCACTACAACATGAGGAACTGTATGAAAGGGTCACAGCATCAGGCAGGTGGAGAACCACTGGTCTAGAGCAGGGGTCCTCAAGCTACAGCCCCCTTGGGCCACATGCGCCTGCTGACGACGTTTATCCAGCCCCGCAGGGGTTTTTTGCCCCTGCTGCCTGTCTTGCTTAGCAACTGCCTCATCCTGGGCTGCAGTGAATTCGAGTTTGTTGTTGTTGTTTTTTAACTATAGTCTGGCCCTTCAGCGGTCTGACAGTGAACTGGCCTCTGTTTAAAAAATTGAGGACCCACCCCTGATCTAGAGTCTCACCTCTCCCGACTCCCCAAGCTAGCCTACTCTGTTCCTCTCACAGTCCTTGGCCCCTCCTCCCCTGTGTATCATGCTAGTGCATTGACCTGGAAAACTCCTCCATGGTTGGTCATGACTGGCTCCTCCTCAGGAACTGGGAAGCAGGTAAGCTGTCACTTCCTTTAGGAAGTTTTTTTTTTTTTTGGGGGGGGGGGGACATCACTGCCCTGGTGGGAATAGGAAGCTCAGCCTTGCTCCTGGAGAGCTGCTGCTGGATTTGAACCGTCAACCCTGTGGGTCGCAGTCCCGCACTCAACCACTGCACCACCGAGGCTCAGCCCCCTTTAGGAAGTTTTGATGATTTGCCTACAGCCTTGTAAGCCACCCTCTCCTTATCCCCTCATTCCTGTATCTAGCATAGCACCGATCACATTGTAATGAAATTCTTTTCACAGCTCTGCTTTCCTCACCGAATCCTAGGATCTTTGCATGTCTTAACAGTTGGTGCTCCATATATGCTTTAACTAGCAGAGGAGAGAATAAGCATCGCCTGCTAGGGCCTGCAGCACCCTGTCGTCCTGTCCCTCCAGTAGAGCTGGGCAGATCCCCAGCTGCCTGCAGTGTATTTGGGGATGGGGGCAGGGCAGGAATTCAGGGCAGGATTATTGAGGCTTCTTGGGAAAATCCCTGGGATTCCAAGCGGCCGAGCAAGTTTGAGGGTGGGGAGTAGGACAAGTTACTGCGGGCTTCTTTTTCCCCTGCAAAAATGCAAGAGAATTCACTCCTCAGCTAAATCATAGCATAAATTGCAGACATGTGTGGGATGTTGAAGGCAGGATCACAAAGAGTATGGGAATCAAAACATCTAAGAATCAGTGACCAAAATAAACCCAGTTTCTGCTCGTAGAATGGGTTTTAAGGAAGATGCATAGTAACAAAATTATTGGGCTGAGCCCCGGTGGCGTAGTGGTTGTGCGCGGGACTGCGGCCCACTGGGACGGAGGTTCAATTCCAGCAGTGGGGCTGGGGCTCCTACTCCCACCACCGGAGAGCAGTGATGCCCCCCCAAAAACAAAACAAAACAAAACAAAAAAACAAAATAATTATTACAAATTATTACAAATAATTATTACAAATTATTACAAATATATATATATATATATATATTTTTAGGCATCACTGAAAGTGAGGAGTTGGGTGGTGGGGCAGAGGTATGAATTTTCAGCACACACAACCCCCAAATTCAGGGATTAGAAACTGCATCAGTGAAAGCAAGATCCCTGGGTTCACATCACTTCAACCCTGAGGCCTCTCTCAGTACCTTAGAGTCATAAAATGAGCTCTCTGTTCTCTTCCTCTTCATCCTGGCCCTGCCCCCCACCTGTCTTCCTTGAATGGTTCTCAACCTGTGGGTAGTGCCCCCTTGGGAGATTAAATGACCCTTTCACAGGGGTCTCCTAAGACCAGTGGAAAACACATAAATATTTAACAATATATAATTCCATATTGTTTAGTGACTTATCATTGTGATTTAACTATGTTCAATTTGTAACAATGAAAATACATCCTGCATATCAGATATTTACATTACGATTCATCGTAGTAGCAAAATGACAGTTATGAAGTAGCCACAAAAGTAGTTGTATGGTGGGGGGGGTCACCACAAGATGAGGGACTATATGAAAGGGTCGCAGCATTAGGAAGGTTGAGAACCATGGGCCTAATGGCTTCATTCTCCTCCCAGATGCTCCCAGCACCTCCAGAATGCTGGCAATCAGTTTTCAGCAAAATTCCTCTGGTTCAGGTTGACTGGACTCAACAGAGGAAACGCTGCTAACTGGCCAAGTCTAGCTCACAGGGCCACTTTGGACACGTGCTTCACTTAGGGGCCTTTGGTTTGGACCCAAGGCAGTGACCTTATATGTAGAACATCATGAATACAGTGCTGGTCCTGTGCTTTCCTCCGCGCCGTCTCTCCCCCTGCCATGCAGTTCATGGTGACTCACAGCGATCCTGTAGGACACGGTCGAACTACCCTGGTGGGTTTCTGAGACTGTAACTCGTCACAGGAGTAGAAAGCCTTGTTTCTCCTGTGGAGTTTCGAACTGGGTGAGCAGCACCAATGCAGACCCGCTACCCACCCCGCGCCTCTGCTTTGGGGGTAGGCGGGTAGAAGAACAAGATCAGCTGTACCCTGCTACACAGCTTGAGAGCGAGTATCACACATAGCCTGTGAGAAGCCCGCAATCACTGAGGACCAGAGGCTGAAGATGACAGACCCCTTCAAAGGGAGTTCATGCAGTGCTTTCTGTGACAGCTGCTTGCCCGGTGCCCTGGGGAGCCTCATTCTGCCGTGGCTGATACATGCAGCCTGGGCAGCCTAGGGGACCCGGGTCTTCCGCTGGAGATTCTGGGTCACAGCTGTCCACCATGGGCTTGTTTCCCCTCCTTCCCCATGAGCTCTGGGCTCTGGCCATCTGCCAGGTCGGACTGCTCCTCACTCTGCTTCCAGCTCCAGCGGAAGCTGGACGGCCATTCTGACTGGGTCTCTGAGTTAGGGAGCTGGAAGCAGGGCAAGAAGCAACCAGGCCTGATGGGGGCGGGGGAGTAGCTAACTCGGGGGTGCTTTGTCTTTATTCCATCCGGTCCTCCCTCCATAGGAACCCTTGTGGCATTAGTGGCTGACAGCAACTCAAACACATCAGCGGCCCAGTTGCTCTCTGCTTCGCTCAAGATCTACAGCCGTGGAAATCCACACATCAGCTCTGTGCTGCCCGACAGGCTTGCTGGGAGTCAGAATGCACTCACTGCGTTATGAGCCTCTCCCCAGCTCTGGGAACCCCACACGTTCAGCCTCCCCAGCCCCAAACCTGAGAATCCTGCTCAGACCTGCTTCGACACTCCTAGGCCTGGGGCCATGCCATTTCTTCCACGTGTGAACAGAAAGCCGAGGAAGAGTTAACCTAAACAAAGCTCTGCTGAGTGGGCCCTCCCCCTCTTCCTCCTCCCCCTCCCCCCACCAACCTCTGAGTCCTAGAGATTCCCTAGTCCTTATGCCCTCTTCTCCCTCACAGAAGGTTCTGCAGAAAGAGCTTAAAAAAGACCGATTCCAGAAATTGCAGACACAGTCTAGAACATGTTGTATTTGGCCCTCGTGTACTAGTGAAGAAAAAACTGAGCCAGCAACTTACAAATTGGGAGCATTCACACAAAAATACATATGCTCAGCGTCTCTAGCAAACTCCTAAAATTAAAATCAGGTAACCCTAGGCCCGCATGTCCAGCGGCCCCAGCAGGCCAAGCTGGGTCAGAGTCCCCAGAGACAGGATGTGGGCATCCAGCTGGCCAGGTCCTGGCCCCTCACTGATGCCATTTCCCATCACATCTGTGTTGTCAGTGCTCTAGCTCGTTTGTACAGCCTCATGTTTCTTTCGGAAGTGGGAGATGACAGTCTGAGAAATAAAATTTGTACGCAAACACTCCTCGATGTCCCATCCCCAACCACCCAACTCTTCCATTTGCGTCACACGCGTGTCCCCAGCGCCAGTGTTGGGGTCCGCCATCCTAAGCTACTTGTCATTGCTGCTGCCAGTTGCTTTCAAGCTATTTCCAACTCCTAGCAATCGCATGGGCTCAAACTCTCCGAATGTTTCAGAATCACTGCCGTCAGGTGTGCAATCACAGGGTTAGGGGGTAGGGCCAGGCAGCGTTTTCTTCTGATGCACATGGTGGCCGTGGGAGTTAGGGCCTGACTCCGGGGCAGTTAACCACAATAATTGTGCAGAAGACCTACTGTGGGCAGAGATGCAGTCTCCTGGCCAAAAATTGCACAGCAAGCCAGTGGAGTGTCTCCAACGAGAGGCTATAAGCATGTACACCTGCCCTTCCTAGCTAGTCAGGGGATTTTAAAAAATCATTTTACCGGGGACTCGTACAGTCTCATCCCAACCCACACATCCATCCATGGTGTCAAGCACTGTTGTACTTCTGTTGCCATCATCATTTTCAAAATATTTTCTTTCTACTTGACCCTTGGTATCACCTCGTTTTTTCCCCTTCCTCGTAAACCCTTAATTGATTATAAATTATAATTATTTTCTTATCTTACATCATCCACTTTTGTGGATGATGAGTCTCTCTTCACCCACTTTTCTGTTGTTCATCCTCCTGGAGGAGGGGGATGGCTTTATATGTCCATAATTGTGATTGGATCCCCTTTTCTGCCCCCCACCTCTCCTCTTCCCTCCTAGTATGGCTACTCTCATTATTGGTCTTGAGGGGTTAGTCTGTCCTGGATTCTCTGTGTTTCCTGCTCTTACCTGTACCAGTGTACATGCTCTGGTCTAGCCGGATTTGTAAGGTAGAAGTAGGGTCATGATGGTGGGCAGAGGGGGGAGCATTAGAGAAATACAGGAAAGTTGTGTGTTTCATTGGTGCTGTACTGCACCCTAGGGAACCAGGGCTTTGAACTTATCATTCCTGAAGCAGCATCGACCTCAGCTCTGTGGCTCTTGCTTTATAAGAAAGTCTTTGCACAGGAGACAAGCAAGAATGAGGTCTGGGCCTCTGTCCTCCAGAAGTCCGTGAAGGGCTCTCTGCAGGATGAGAAGATGGTGGGGAGCTGGCTGAGGCTTGAACCAGGGTCGAGGTCCTAGCGAGGCAGAGGTCCTCTGATGAGAAGAAAGAAGTTTCTATTGACTCTTTTTTTTTTTTTTGGCATCACTGCCCTCAGGTGGTGGGAGTAGGAGTCTATTGACTCTTGTTCTTTGACACTTGAGCTGACTCAGAAGTGATTTTTTTGGGGGGGAGGCGGGGGGGCATCACTGCCCTCAGGTGGTGGGAGTAGGAGGCCCAGTCTTACTGCTGGATTTGAACCTCCAACCCAGTGGGCTGCAGTCCCGCGCACAACCACTACACCACCGGGGTTCAGCCCAGAAGTGAGTTTTTAGAGATGCTCAAGCCAAGGTGGAAGGCCATGGGTGAGGATGTTTTAAGAAGAAAAAAGGTAGAGAGTCTAGGTCAAGATGAAGTGGGTTTGAGAACTTTAGCATAGGGATTACAAAGGCTATCAGGAATAGGGAAGGACACAAACACAGAGGAGGCACAGCTAGACAGATGGGATATACTGAAGATAAAACACCTGTGTACATCGAAAGAATTCACCAAGAGAGTAATACGAGAGCCCACAGACTGGGAGAACATCTTTGGCAATGACAAATCAGTTACTACAGATTTTATTACTAAAATTTACAATACCCTGATAGCTTCCAAAGAAAGTAAAACTAACTGCCTACTGAGGAGTTGGGCAAAGGACCTGAACAGAAGTTTCACAGAGGCAAACATCAGAATGGCCAATAAATATATGAAAAAAGGTTCCCGATGATTAGCTATGAGAGAAATGCAAATCAAAACAACAATGAGATACCACCTAACACCCTCAAGGATAGCCCAATTCAAAAAATCAGAAAGCAACAAGTGTTGGAGAGGCTGTGGGGAGATAGGAACTCTTATCCACTGCTGGTGAACCTATAGGTATGTATAGCCACTATGGAAATCAATTTGGCGACATCTAAAACAGATGGAAATTGAGCTACCATATGACCCTGCAATCTCCCTACTGGACATATACCCAGAAGAGGCAAGCAACAATCCACGACCAGACATTTGTGCTTCAGTGTTCATGGCAGCACAGTTCACAATTGCAAGGAGTTGGAAGCAGCCCAAATTTCCATCATCTGATGAATGGAATAAAAAGCTGTGGTACTTACATACAATGGAGTACTATGCAGCGCTGAAAAGCAGTGATGAATGCATGAAGCACATCACCCAATGGGAAGAATTGGAGGGAATTACGCTAAGTGAAGTTAGCCAAGAGCAAAAGGCCAGGTACAACATGAGTCCTCTGAGGTAAGCTTAATTTTTTAAACAAAGGCGGAAGGGGCATTGGGAAAAAGCTACTGTGTACAGAAATTCCTGGGGGGGCGGGGAGACCCAGGTAGTATGGCAGGGGCCACACCAAATCCAGAGCTACATATAGTATTCAACTGGAGTGGGGGGTGGATAGGGCAGATGGTGATGTATAGAGAAGGAATGGGGTACTAATGCACCCAAGGGGAGCATATTGTTTATATCTCCACAGGGGGAAAGGGACCAAACTTAAACCCGGTGTTCCAGGATGTGAATGCAGCATGACGGCGTGCAGCGGGGAGCCAGTGGACGGGTCTGAGTGCCCAACCTCAATCCCAACTACGGGGGCAGCTACCTCTCCTCCCAGGAGAGTTTGCTTTGGAGGTCAGCACTGAAGCTGCAGCTTGGGGGGTGAGATATGCCTGACCAGAGCACACGAGAACAAATGAAGGGGGAGAATGGAGTGTGTCCTGGCCCACCAAGCCTTCAGGACAATATTCCCACTCAGAACAGCCAATGCACAGAGAGTATCATATGGCTGGCCCCACTATGAAATACGGCTTCCCTCGCTGACCCAAAGCCCTTTGGGGTCAACAATAGAGAAACAGGGTCAGGATTATACCCTGTTGGACCCAACCACACCATGGCAAAACACTGAGGGTATTCTAAAGAGCATAGAGTTCCCGAGAGAGTGTCAAGGATATACTTTGTTTATATCTCCACAGGGGAAAAGGGACCAAACCTAAACCCAGTGTTCCAGAATGTGAATGCAGTGTGACGGCATGCAGCGGGGAACCAGTGGACGGGTCTGAGTGCCCAACCTCAATCCCAACTACGGGGGCAGCTGCCTCTCCTCTACTACCACCACCGGAGAGCAGTGATGCCAAATAAAAAAATAAAAAAATAAATGAGGGGGAGCACAGATTGGGGACCCAAAGTCCATCAATAGGTGAAGCAACATCCCCTTACAGAGGGGTTGCAGAGAGGAGATGAGCCAGTCAAGGTACAGTGTAGTAACAATGAAATATGCAACTTTCCTCTAGTTCTTAAATGCTTCCTCCCACCCACTATCATGATCTCAATTCTACTAGACAATCCAGCTAGACCAGGGAATGTACACTGGAGCCACAAACATGGGGAATTCAGGATAGATGATCCCTCAGGACCAGTGGTGGGAATAGTGATACTAGGAGGGTGGAGGAATGGTGGAATAGAAGGGGGGAACCAATTTTAGGCATTTACATATAACCTCCTCTCTCGGGTAGGGACAATGGGGAAGTGAGTGAAGGGATACATTGGATGGTGTACAGTATGAAAAAGTAGTAACAATTTGTAAATATTAAGAGTTAGTGGGGAAGGGGGAGTGAGGAGAAAGGGGAAATATGAGGAACTGGTGCAGGGGGTCTAAGTGGAGGGAGGATGTTTTGAGAGTGATAATGGTAACAAGTGTGCAAATATAGTCTGCATACAATTGACGTATGTATTGATCATGTTGGATTTGTATGAGCCCCCCCCCCAATAAAATGATTTATTAAAAAAAAAACAAAGGAGGGGGAAAGAGGAGCTTACACCAAGGGCTCAAGTAGAAAATATTTGGAAATGCTGTTGGCAACATGTGTACCAGTGTGGTTGATACAAATAATGTATGGAATGTTATAAGAGCTGTAAGAGCCCTCAATAAAATCATTAAAAAATAGTCATAAATAAACAATTTTTTAAATGAAGTGGGTTTTTTTGCTTATTTGTTCATTTTTGTAGTTCTCTGATAGATATTAGAGGCTATAGCAACCTTCAAAAATTGTGTGAGGAGATTTAGAACTTTTCTTCAGATTCACAAGGGTCACCTGAGTCTAAAAGAAGGTTATAGACCCAAGGGTACCCATGGGTAGCTTCTCAAAAGACAAGACAGTGTAAAGTCTTTGCTGTGCGCCTGAGCGACTGGCTTTTGCCCTTCAACATCTCATCTTCCGCTGTTGCTACTCAACCCTACTTGTCTTGCCTGAGGGCAGAGTCCGCTGCCTGCTTCCTTGACCTTGAACCAGCAGCCCATGTGAGTTGAAGGACCTTCAGTGTATTGATTGTAACATGAAAGTGAATTGAACTGAGCCCTCTGTACTGCTGTGTGAATTAGCTGTTATAGTCCTTTGCGCTATATAAACATTATATGTGTGTACAATTATCATTATAATCACCAGTATCCTGCTTTTGTTGCTCTAGAGAACCCTGCCTAACACATTAGACACCATCAAGTCCATTCCAATTAATAGAGATCTTATGCACAACCAAACAAAGCACCACTGTGTCAGGCAAGGTTCCCTAGAGAAGCAAAACTGGTGATGCTTAAACAAAGAAACAAACAAAACAACACAACAGTCCTCACTGCCTTCAAGTTGACTCATAGTGACCCCTAAGAAAGGGTAGAACTGCCCCTGTGGGTTTCCACGACCAACTCTTTGCAGAAGTAGAACACCTCATTCATCCTAAGAACAGCCAGAGGTTTGAACTGTTGACCTTTTGGATAGCAAGCAGCTCAATGCATAACCTCTACACAAACACGGCTCCTAGAGATGCTTATAGGTGTGTACAAAGAAAGAAATTTCTATCAAGAAAGAGACCCGTGTGGTTGTAAAAACAGTAAGTCCAGTACAGTGCAAATGCATGGGTCAGATATTAAACTGGAGGCTTTCCTAATTTGAGTAACTGTTAGGGCTGAGGAATCATGAACTAGATGATGTACCAGGATGGTGGAAGCAGAGACCTTGGGAAGAACCCAAAGTCAGCAGGTCAGGCTCACTGTAGAGCTGGATGATTCCAAGGTCCACAGTCAATAGGATAGCTCCCAGGTCTGCAGACTGAGGAGTCAGATGCCTGATCCAGTCCAGCAAGAACTGAGCTAGCTTACCCAGTGTCAACTCCTATTAATAGCTAAGCAGCTGTTTCAAACTACAACTATGCTGTGTAGCCAGTTCCTTGAAAGACCTATCTTGCTTTCAAGCTTACAAACTGCATATACTAATATAAGTGAAAATGTAAATGACCTCATGAACAGCTGGCAACTTTGGGGTATAAAAACACAAGTTTAGGGGCTGAGCCCCGGTGGCGTAGTGGTTGTGCGCGGGACTGCGGCCCACTGGGACAGAGGTTCAATTCCAGCAGTGGGGCTAGGCCTCCTACTCCCACCACCGGAAAGCATTGATGTCCCCCCAAAAAAACAAACAAACAAAAAAAAACAAGTTTAGGCTGAGCCCTGGTCATGTAGTGGTTGTGCACGGGACTGCAGCCCACTGGGATGGAGGTTCAATTCCAGCTCACAGGAGCAAAGGCTGGACCTCCTACTTCCACCACCAGAGGGCAATTATGCCTTAAAAAAAAAAAACACAAGTTTACTCATGATCAGTCAGCAGTGTGCTAAGAGTAGTCCACTCCTTGAAGAACTCTGCTTTCAACTGTTAATAAGACCATGACCCTATTCTTGGCACAACTGCTTGGCTACCCAAGGAAGAACCCATGTTGGAGCTGAAGCACATCATGGAAGAACCCTGGCCAAGGCAAATTGACACAAGACCTAACCATCATAACAGACTTCACAATTGTTGAGTCTGTTAAGCCAGTGTTGGAGTCACTGTGTCAATCCATCTTTCTCTAGGGAGTGGTACAGGTGAGGAAGTCTCATCCTTGCTGCTAAGGTGATTTCTGGCTGTACTTCCTTCAAGATAAATTTGTTTGTTCTTCTGACAGTCCATGGTAATTTCAATATTTTTCACCAACACCATAATTCAAGACATTGAATCTTCTTAGGTCTTTCTTATGTCAAGTATAAACATGCTCACGAGTTGACAGAAAATGCCATAACTTGGATCAAGTCCAACTCAGGCCTCATAGTGGATATCTTTGTTCTCTAATACTTTAAAGAGGAATTTTACAGCATATTTGCTTACTGCAATAATCATTTAATTTCTTTTCTTTTTTTTTTTAAATTCGGTGCTCTACACGATCCGAGAAACTTCTGTAGTAACGAACTATAGAAATGATCCCTGAAAGTATAGTCTTAATTTCTTTTCTTTTTTGACAGTTTTTTTTTTTTGGGGGGGGGGGCATCACTGCTCTCCGGTGGTGGGAGTAGGAGGCCCAGCCCCACTGCTAGAATTGAACCTCCGTCCCAGTGGGCCGCAGTCCCGCGCACAACCACTACGCCACCGGGGCTCAGCCCTCTTTTTTGACAGTTTTACTGACAAATAGTTCAGATATCATACAATTCAATAGTTCAACCATATTAAGAAGAGTTGTATAATAATTACCATAATCAACTTTAGGACATTTTCATCTTTCTTGGGTTCATCTAAAGAGGGCTCTGGTTAGCATCAGACCCATGGCCGTGAGTTGGCTGGGATAGGACAACTTCTTTTTTTTTTGGGGGGGGGGGCATCATTGCTCTCTGGTGGTGGGAGTAGGAGGCCCAGCCCAGGACAACTTCTTGATATAAAGTTTGTTCCTATATATATGAGTGTGTTAGTCCAGGTTGTCTAGAAAAACAAATCCAGGGACATTCATATGTGTGTAAGAGAGAGCATTATATCAAAGAGTAATTGTATATATATGTTTTTGGGGTGGGGGCATCACTGCCCTCAGGTGGTGGGAGTAGGAGGCCCAGCCTTTGCTCCGTGGAGCTGGAATCGAACCTCCATCCCAGTGGGTCGCAATCCCATGCGCAACCACTACGCCACCGGGGCTCGGCCTGAGTAATTGTATATTAAGAAAACATCCCAACCCAGTCCAGATCAAGTCCATAAGTCTGATATTAGCTGGTACCAGTCTATAAATTCCTCTTGAGGTTGTGCGCGGGACTGCGGCCAACTGGGATGAAGGTTCAATTCCCGCTCACAGGAGCAAAGGCTGGGCCTCCTACTCCCACCACCAGGGCAGTGATGCCTTAAAAAAAAAAAAAAATTCCTCTTGAGACTCACGCAATACATGCAATGATGCCTAATGCAAGATCACAGAGCAGTGGATGGAAAGTTTGTCCTATGGATCCAATGGTGGTAGAAGCATCTGCAGAGTTCTGGCTGCCATCAATGTGGCTCCTTGTGGCTTGTCATCAAGAATGTGAAACAGAGAGAGTGACTATTTATCTCTCTTTTTATTTAAACACCCCCCCCCCAAACAGAGACTAATTATCTCTGTGGCACTTCCAAGTGAGGCCATCAAGCTGTGACCTGTACGCTACACTCCGCTCCTTCACGCTTAGTAACCTCAAGTTGACAGGAGATTATGTAACTACCGCAGCCCGCCCCTAGTCAACTTGACACCTTTACACAGCTCTTTAACCATACTTAATTTTAAAACAAAGCAATAATAAAATCTGTCTAACAGGGTAAAACTAAAATGCATACAATTCAAAATGTTTGTCTTATTTAAATGCAATACTCTGTAAGTGAACAAAATAAAAATATTTTATACTTAACAATTTTAGTTATGTGAACTCCTACACCATAGTCCTATAATTCTTTTTTTTTAAGTTTAATTTTAATTAGGAATTCTTTTTTATTTATTTTTATTTATTTTTTGTGGGCATCACTGCCCTCTGGTGGTTGTGGAAGCTACCCAGCGCTGCTCCTGAGAGCCGCCGCTGGATTTGAACCACCAAGCCCACAGGCTGCAGTCCCGCACTCAACCACTTACGCCACCAGGGCTCAGCCCCATAATCCCATAATTCTTTTTTTTTTTGGGTGGGGGGGGCGTCACTGCTCTGCGGTGGTGGGAGGAGGAGGCCCAGCCACACTGCTGGAATTGAACATCCATCCCAGTGGCCTACAGTCCTGTGCACAACCACTACGCCACCGGGACTCAGCCCTCAATAATTTCATTTTTTAAGAAAGCTAGTAGTTGACTTTTTTTTTGGGGGGGGGTGTCACTGCCCTCTGGTGGGAGTGGGAGGCCCAGCCTTGCTCCTGGAGAGCTACTACTGGATTTGAACCCCCAACCCAGTGGACCGCAGTCCCACACACAACCACTACGCCACCGGGGCTCAGGCTTAGTAGTTGATATTTGATGCTTTTATTAAAAAATACATTCTTAGGAGGGCTGAGCCCTGGTAGTGTAGGGGTTGTGCGCGGGACTGCGGCCCACTGGGACGGAGGTTCAATTCCAGCAGTGGGGCTGGGCCTCCTACTCCCACCACCGGAGAGCAGTGATGCCCCCCCCAAAAAAACAACAAAAAATACATTCTTCTTATATCTTTGCTTGAATAGTATATGTGTATAATACATAATTTGAATAAGCAGATTATGAAAAATCAAAAATAAACAAATAAATATGATATATAGGACAAAGAAAACCATCACAGAATTATGACTGGCAGCAGATCAATTCCTCACAGGTGCAAATGAGAAAGGAACTGTGCTTGGGATACATTCACTGTTACAGATAGAAAAGTTTGCGAGATTGTTTCGGAACAGCCCACCAGGACAGTCAAGGTACTCATGTGCAGGTGGACCATCATTCAAACAAACCAATCCACTGCCAGAGGGTCAATTCTGCCTCATAGGACCCTAGTTCCCTACGTTCTATTAGGGACCCGGCCACGCAAATCTCCAAGGCTAAGCTGCCCTCTCCTGCACTGTGCAGGAGAGTGACGGCAATTCACTTCCGAGCACTCTGACAGAGGGCACGCTTTTTACAGTGCTGCTCAGGGGTCAGGATGATCTCCATGGAGACTTATAATGAATGTGGTCCCATTGTCACAAGCTGAACGATGAAAGTGCCAGGTCCATGAAGGGGAAACCTACACTTCTACAGGATGGTTTCTGGGGCCATGCGGCCACCTTGGTTGTTGTATGACTCATAACCATAGGGTTCTGTACCCCAATTTCCATTGAGGACACACCCCCAAGTCCCTGAAGGTAAGACTGCCCCTCCAGGGCTGCCTACGAGAGTCATGGTGGCTATTTTCAAACACAGTCTGCCTGAGGGTCAAACGTGTTACAGTGCCGGGTCATGGTCAGAATGAACTCAGGGGAGGCTGAATTTACGTTCGGACTTTAAACTGGAGTTTAGGGCTCACTTAGCGTTCGCCATGGGAGCCACGGTAACCTAGCGGTTATGTGGAGGGCTGCTAACCGCCAGGTCAGCACTTCAAAACCACTAGCTTCTCCTCAAGAGGGACACGAAGTTTTCTAGTCCCACATACAGTTAGTCTTAGAACTCCACCGGGGTAGTGGTTCCATCTGACCCCCTGCCCTACGAGGACACGACGAGATGACCTTCATTTCCCAGACGGTGCCCAGGACAGACGGTTGGTTATCCTGCGTTTACCGAGGAAAAATGAGGCTTCCGAGGAGGCAGTGCTGGTTCAATAGTAGAATCCTCAACTCCTAGACTGCCACCCCGCCCCCCCACCTTGTGCCCTACCACCATCTATGTCAGTGGAGGCTCGAGGGTGCCTAAGAGACTGGACAGGTTTCCGTCAAGCTTCCACGCCAAAATGGACGAGGAACAGAAGCTCAGGCTCTCTCCTTTCAGAAATCAGCCCAAGGGGTACTCCACAAGGCCCGGGCAGGATTTCCATCCAGTGCGCACGCACGCGCGGTTCCCGGGCAGCTAACACTCACCTCACCCTGCTTCCAGAGGTAAAAATGACCTGCCCCCAAGTCACAAGCTTAGAAGGGAGCGGGCTGCCATTCAAAGCACTTCCCTTGCCCTCTGAGCCGTTTGCTTCTCCGGCCACAGTGCTGGCTTCCCTGCAGAGCCAGCGGGCTGGACTAAAGCCACTCTGGAAGCCCTCCGGTAAAAACCTAAAAACCGACACGTGAAGAGTGACAAAGGGGACTAGCAGCCACTGACACTGCGGAGAGCGCAGGTGTCCTGTTTACTCTGGACACAGGAACGAGACACCACATGTGATGTCGCAAAAAGCTGGGGGGTGGGGTGGGGGAAGGGCGCTTTCTTGTTTTCTGTCTCCACCGAAAGCAGCTGGATGGTTTAGCAGCTCCAGGAATTGGTAAAATGTCCAGCGCCCGTATCACATGCAGATTCCCCAAACCCGGATATTCCTGCCATGGAAACACAGGCCTCCAGCCACCTCAGCCCTGTCCCGGAAGGACTCACTTCAGTGCCCTGCCCCTAACTGAGAGCTCAGGGTGTGGAAGCTCCTGGCATGATCGCAGCCAGGGGAGTTTCAGGCTCACTAGACCTGTGGCTTTGGCTGTCCCAGCTGCCCTTCTCCCCATCCCCCGACAACTGCTTCCCTCAGCTGTGCCCCTGCTCCCAGGCCGGCTGCAGGGTTAGGCAGTCTCCCCCTTTCTGAAAACAGGTGTGGGGACAAGGGATTGTCATGGCTACTGGGTCCAGTCCCAAGGGCTCCTTCTATGGACTGGTTCTTTTCATCTTCCTAGCTGGTTAAGAAGGAAGGTAGTGGTATCATGTGCATTCTGGTTTAATTTTTGCTGAAGACCTCATGGAAAGGAGTGGTTTTGCTTCTTAGTCTGTCCCCTTAGGCTGGAGACTTCAAGGATCCAAACAGCTGCCTCGCGTCTCGGGGGTCGTCGGCACCGCCATTCTCTCCTCAAACACTGCTTTGTGCCAGGCACGGAGCACTCCTGCAGACATACTCTGGGAGCTTCTCCTAGTCTAGCATTTAGCAGCTAGTGCCATAGAGAGTGAGCTGGCCACATTTGTGAGGAGGGCTAGGCACCCCCATTCCCACCCCCGACACACACACCACGCCCCACAGCTCACCACCAGGCTTCTTCCCCATCTTTGCAGTCACAGGAGGGTCTTGCCCCAGCGCTAGTCCTTAGACCTAGCCCAGCCTTCGTCTAGTCTTAGACCTCTTCCTGAGGGTCTCCAGGAAGGGCCTGGGAGACCAGCCAGTTCCTTCATGATCCTGAGCCGTGACAGTTTCGTGGGACCTCAGACATCTGTTTTAGGGAGCAAAAGAGACCCCAATCTCCAAGATCATGTAAGGAGAACATTTCTTACTGCTTAAAGGGACAAAGACAGCATAAAGGCCCAGACACCTCAACCGGCTGAGGGAGACCAGTAGCATGCGGTCAAAATGGTGTCTGAGGGTTCCAGCCAGGCCCCAGATAAATAAGGCATGGAATACAGGGTGCTGTCCCATATTTATGAGTGATGGCAGATCGATACAGCATAGTGACAAGAGAATGACAGAAACAGAAAGGAGACAAGATTGGAGCACATAGATCCTTAGTAGAAGGGCTTACAAAATTGGTCCAGGGCCCCCCTACAAAGGCATTCAGGGCCAGACTGCTGGGGCGTGACTTCTGATGCTGCAACCCTTTGTACAGGCGCCAGTAGGGTCACCTCCATCAAGGCTAGTCCCTGGAACGGCTCTTCCCTGGCGGTCTACTTTCCGACTGCACACTGCCTGTGGCCCTCAGTCCACTGGCAGCATTCAGGGGAGATTGACTGTGATCTGCCTGGCAACTCTGCAAATGGATTTGGGGCTGTCCCTGTCATCCATAGCATTTTGCCAATCAGGGTGCTAAGAACTTAAGCTCCAAAATGCCTGCTAATCTTCAAGGTCTCCCAGTCTCAGTACACTGACAGACTGCTCCAGAATTATTCTGTGTGGGGGGATGATATTTAGGATGCGCACTGTAGGATATTCAGTAGCATTCCTGGCCTCTACCTGCTAGAATTTTTCAATAACATTCTGTCCCAGAGTTGTAAAAACTCAAAATATATCTAGACATTGTCTCTGGGAGACAAAAATCACTCCATCACCCATTTGAACAACAGGGACCTAGCAAGATCTCCTTGTTCTTCAGGTTTCCCATCTACCTGCTTCCTTGAGCTTATCCATGTGTTTCCAGACTAGACTATGAAGATCCACAGGCCAAAGATCGGGGTGGCTCCTGGGTATCTCCAGGACTTGCCTTTAAATTGCCTTTAAATTTTCTCTTTCTGCAAATAGTGACTGATCCGCAAGGCAAAGACCCCACTCAGGGTTCCCGGAAGTTTCCGGAGAATTTAGGTTTGTGTATTCCCATTAACACACCATTTGCAAAGCCCATTCATTCATGGCCATTGTTGCAATTTACATCATAACAACCCCCTGTGTGAGGACTGGGCAGGGCTGTCTCCTCTGAGCTGGGGTAAGATCAGCAGGTGCTCCAGAGAACCCTAGTAAATTTTCTGCCTCTAAGCCCATAGTAGTGGGTCCTCCAAGAGCAGTGAGTGGCTCAGGTTCCTGGCAATGAGAGATCCAGAGGAAAGTGCCCACATGTTAGGGAGGGTGCTCTAACTTCTGAAGCTGAGGACAGAGGAGCAGCATGGCAGAGTGGGCACAGAGCAAAGCTGTGGAAGAGAGCTTTCTGAGATGATGAAAATGTTCGATGACCTGTGCTGTTCAGTGGGGTGGGTACTAATGACTGCCAAGCACAGCGACTAAATGCCACTAAAGAACTGAAGTTTGAGGGCTGAGCCCCGGTGGCATAGTGGTTGTGCGCAGGACGGCGGCCCACTGGGACGGAGGTTCAATTCCAGCAGTGGGGCTGGGCCTCCTACTCCCACCACCGGAGAGCGTGATGCCCCCCCCCCCCCCGAAAAAAAGAACTGAAGTTTGGGCTACTTATTTTTAATTATTTCTGGGTTTTTTTTTGGGGTGGGGGCATCACTGCCCTCTGGTGGTGGAAGTAGGAGGCCCAGCCTTTGCTCCGTGGAGCTGGAATCGAACCTCTATCCCAGTGGGCCGCAGTCCCGCACACAACCACTACGTCACCGGGGCTCAGCCCCTGGGCTTCTTCTTTTTTTTTTTTTTTTGGTTTTAGGGCATCATTGCCCTGGTGGTGGGAGTAGGAAGCCCATCCTTTGCCCCTGTGGAGCTGGAATTGAACCTCCATCCCAGTGGGCCGCAGTCCCGCGCACAACCACTACGCCACCGGGACTCAGCAGGGCTTCTTATTTTTAATTGAAATATAGTCCACTTTAAATGTGAATCCACTTCTAAGGTGGAGGACTTAGATCTAGCCCTGCCCTATCGTAATTCCCTTGAGTGCCCTTGGGCCAGTGTCCTTCCTTCGCTGAACCTGCACTTCAGACTATAAAGGGAGGGATGAAGCGTAGGCTAGAGATGATGGACATATTTCCCACCCGGTGGGTTTCTAATAGCCGCCTTCGGCAATGCTGGGAAGCCTTCTGGGCCCCGCCTGGGCTGGGAGGAAGAATGCTATAACTGATTAGCATCTTGGACTGCCACCGCCCAGGGTGCTAGTGTTCAGTGCCACAGCTGCAAGGGCTGCTGGAGTCTACTCAGCTGAGACCTGTATTGTGACCTTAACTGTGGAGCACTCCATTCACAGAGGACGAAGGATAGCCCCGAAAGCCCCATTCGCAGCGTTGCCCTCTGTGGATCAAGCCTCCACTGAATTCCTTTGGTTTGGCTTGACCAGGACCTGAGGACCTTGCCCTCAAGCAGAATGCATTTGAAAATACTGATCTCACTCCACCCCAGACCACACTCGTGGACAGCCTGGCTGTGCCCTGGATGGAGGTCACCTTTTTGGAAGTTGCACTGTCCGGAGTCATGCTCTATCAGTCAGGTCCTGAACCAAATCCTTCTAACATAATGTGTGTGTCCCGTCATGATCTGTTCCAGTTCTCTAGTCTCCCCTGTAACCATATCAGTCTGTCACCAGCCATGCATCTGTGACACTTTCCCTTGTGTCCCAGGCCTAATTGAAATAGCTGCATGATTGTACATCTTTAGGCACCATTATGCCCTCCTACTAATGGTTTCCCTTATCCAGATGTGAAGGCTTTGTCTTGGTTTTGTGTTCATCCCATGTAAGACTTAATACATTTGATTATAATCCTTGATTATATTTGAGATTTAGGGTCTCTTTTGTCCTGTAAAACAGATCTTCACTTTGAGATGCCTGTGGTGAGAAAGAACCCCCTCACTGGTAAGCGTGCCCTTCTAAAAGCCCAGCCTCCTTCCCCCAATGGGAGCGACTGAGCACAGGCTCCAGGGCTTCCTGGAGGATGGTGATGCCTTTGTTGGCCCACCTCATAGCTCAACTTCTCCCTCCACCCCATCCTGCTGCCAGACCTCCTCACTGCTGTGAATATTGAAAACACCCACGGGAAACATTCCCCATGCAAATCTGTCCGAGATGTTAGCCACTGGGAAACTTGCCCTGGGACAGCATGGGGGCAGGGGCCTGTAACTGGGACACAAACTTGCCTGCTAGGTTTAGAGACATTATGCATCAAGTTTTCCTACAACCCGACCCTTGGTACTTATATTCACACACACACACACACACACACACACACACAGCTAGCTACAGACTGTCTTTTTGAGAACTATAGTTCCATTTGCATCCAGCATCTGGTGCTTTCTGTTAAGCAGAGGCTAAGCATGAAAACTGGGAGGAAAGCCCACCATTTTGCTAATCTTTGGCAGTTTCTTGGTATGCCACTTTTCTCCAGGGACAATGAAATGCTCTGAGGTGCTAACTGGTCCTCGGAAGCTGTGGGGGTGCAGAGAACCATCGGCCTTAATGGAGGAGACAGCCCAGGGAGCTGGAGGTTACACACAGCACAAGTGAAAAGACTATGGTCGGGACTCCTGCTATGGGGGACGGGCCGACAGGCAGAAGACAGGTCTCTTCATGTAAGCTTTTGCTGGTGTGCCTGTTCACACTCCATTTATGCACAAATGGGGGAAAACCTTCCAGGAGTTGCAGTGCTAAGCATTGTTGCAATTATAAAGTCACAATGGTTGTGAAAGTGGTGCAAGAAGAGGCAGCGTTTTCCTCTGTTAAAAATAGGGTCCCCGAGGGAACAGACACTGACCACAAGGATCTACATAGAACCCCTCCCCGGGGGAGGGACAACAGAAAAATAGGTGAAGGGAGATGTTGGACATCATAAGACGTGAAAAATAATAGTAACTTATAAATTATCAAGGAGGCCGGGGGAGGGGGAAATGAGGAGCTGATATCAAGGGCTCAACTAGAAAGCAAATGTTTTGAGAATGATGGTGACAACAAATGTACAAATGTGCTCGACACATGGATGGGTGGATGGATTGTGAAAAGAGTTGTATGAGCCCCCAGTAAAATGATTTTTCTTTGCTGTTTTGTTTTGATTTTTTTTTTTTGGGGGGGGGTATCAGTGCCTTCTGGTGGTGGGAGTAGGAGATCCAGCCTTGCTGCTGGGTTTGAACCTCCAACCCAGTGGGCCGCAGTCCCGTGTACAACCACTACACCACCGGGGCTCAGCCTCCCAGTAAAATGATTAAAAAAAAAATAGGATCCCCAAGAGTTGGGACTGGCATCGCAGCAACTAAAAATAACAACCATGTTACCTTATAAGCATTTTCTACTTCACTCCCTACAGCTTCCATGTGTTAGGATCTCTGACCCCATCGTATAAAGAAGGCAAAGCTGAGAAGTCACTCACTGAAGGTCGTACAGCCAGCAGGGTTGTTGGGGTGTGGGGCCTGGGAGTCAGAGTCTATCTAGATCTAGACACGGGGTGGGGGTGGGGGTGGGGCTCCTCAGCCAGCAGCCAAATGCTTCCCTCTGGTTCTCAGGCTCTCAACCACACAGCCCCTTGGCCTTGGCCTTGGCCTTGCTGGGCCAGGAAGCCAGCCCACCTGTCACTCGGCCCCATTAATTCATAGTCTCGGGCCGGATGAGTAGGTACCCACACTCTCAGCACTGCTCCCCGACGTCTCTGTGGCAATCCCTGATGCATCTGCTCTGGTGGCCTCCACTCCTTCAGACAAAGACCTTGCACGTGCTCTTCCAAGGTCCCTGGGGTTTCTCTCTGCTGCTGCTTCAAAGATGGCTCATCGTTATTGCCGGGGGGGGGGGGGGGGGGGGGGGGGGGGGGGGGGGGGGGGGGGGGGGGGGGGGTGTTTTGGTAATGAAAAGAAAATGAGTCAATCCCCTGGCTAATCCTGGGGTATGACATGTGCTCTATTTGCATAGCCCCACCCAATCATTTGGTGGAAGTTTAAGGCCGAGCCATATTAAGAGCTTTCTCTGTCATCTGTGAGCAGCCAGGTTCATGTGGGAAGATTGGGGTGGAGTGTTATCCCTTGGTCAGACCACTGCCTTCCTACAAGCAAAAAGAAGCTTCCTTGAGAGTGTGGCCAACTTCTATTTAAGCAGATTCTGTGGGAACAACTCCCCCTTCTTGCTGAGTCTGGATTCCGTATGTCTCCTCAATTTCTGTTGTTTGGATTTGAACCAACAGCCTCTTGTTTGTTTTTGTTTTTGAGGGGGGACATCACTGCCCCCTGGTGGTGGGAATAGGAGGCCCAGCCTTCCTCCTGGAGAGCTGCTGCTGGATTAGAACCTCTATCCCAGTGGGCCGCAATCCTGCGCACAACCACTACACCACCAGGGCTCAGCCCCCAACAGCCTCTTATATGGCTTTCTGACCGTGGGAATGATCAACAGCCTACCAACATGATATGTTTTTCAACTCTGCAGCTGTGTGCCTGACCTATTGAGCTTTCCTGCTTCCTTGTCCATTGACCCCGTCGGATGCATTCATTAGGAAAAGCCTCCAGCTTAATAGCTGGCCCTCAAGACTTGAACTGAGCTGGACTTGCCCATTGCTAGAACTGTGTGAGACACTTCATTGACCCAGATTTATTCTTTATATACAAATATAAGTGACACTGCTTTTGCTTCTGTATTGGACACAGCCTAACAGCACATTTCATTTATTCATTCATTAAGTGGACATTTGAGGTTTTTTTTGGCTATTATGAATAATGATGCTATAATCATTTATGTATCAATTTTTGTAAAGATTTATGGTTTTTTTTTCTTTTCACTCATATATTCCTATGAGTGGGATTGCTGAATCATGTGATAATGCCTACATTTCTCTTTTTGAGGAACTATTACTGCTTTTCAAAGCACATTCTTACCAGCACTGTAGAAGAGTTCCAGTCTCTCCCCATACTCACCCACACCTGTTATAATCTGTCCTTTTAATTATAGTCAGTCCCTTAATTATCATGTGTGTGAAGTGCTCTCTCAGTGTGATTTTGATTTGCATTTCCCTGATGCTTGATACGGCTGTTCACCTTTTCATGAACTTATTGACCATTCGTATCTACTTAGTTGAATTATCTGTCTATTCAAAAAGATTAGTTCACAATGATAGCTTCAACTGGGGAAAAAAATCACCGCCATCCAGTGGGGCCCCCTGACAGCGACCCTGCAGCCCAGAGAAGGCCCCCTGCTGAGTCTCTGCGACTCCCTCTTTACAGGAGTAGAAAGCCCCGTCTTGCTCCCAGGGATGGCTTACAGGGAGAGTACTCACCTTCTGTCAAGAGGATCTGGTTTGATTTCCAGCAAGGGTGCCCCACGCACAGCCACTACCTCTCTGCCGCTGGAGAGTTATGTGTTGCTATGGTGATGAGCAGGCTTCAGAGAGCTTCAGACTAAGATGCACCCAGCCTAAAGGCAGAGAATTCGGCGGCGTAGTATGTTGCTTCGTTGTGCATAGAGTCACCATGAGTCAGGGGCCAACTGGAAGGCAGCTGAACAACCTCCTTTGTCGTAAAGATTGGCTTGGCTTGACAATTGAGTGGTAAGCAATCCTTATTTAGTCTATATCAGTCCTTTATCAATATATGATTTGCAAAAATTTTCTCCTGTGGGTTATCTTTTCACTTTCAGCAAAGACATTAGAATCAGAAAGTTGGGTTCACTTATCCATTGTTGATGGGAATGCAGAATTATACAGCCATTGTGGACAATAATGTGGCACTTTGTCAACCACTGAAAATAAGATCTACCAATTAACCTAGCAATTCCACTCTAGATATATACTCAAAAGACTTGAAAACAGAGACTTGTAGACTTATAGTCATTGCCCAGTTATTCACAATAGCCAAAAGATAGAAATAACATAAATGTCCATCAACAGATGAATGGACAAACAAAATGCGGTACATATATAAAACAGAACATTACACAACTGAAGTCTTGATAGATGTTTAGCATGGGTGAAGCTGGAAGACAGTGTGCCATGTAAAATAAGTCATCACAAAAGGACAAATACTATATGACCTCACATAAAAAGACAAGAAAAGACAAATGCATAGAGTACAAGGTTTATCAGTGATTACTAGGGTAGGAGGAAGGAGAAAGGGGGATATGAAAATATTGCATTGATGAAGGATAGGGTAATACAACTAATTATTGCACTTGCAGCCAATAAGTTTGACTGGAAAAAGTTACATGGCACATTTATGTGTCAAACCACCTGGTGTTCATATTTGGCCTCTTCTGGCTACACAGGGGAGGAGAACCCATCTCCACATCTGCCCAAAGTGGATTGTCACAAGGCGGAAATCAGACATTCCCCCACTCACCATCCTTCTTTTATTCTCTTATCACACTAACCCTTTTCTGCTGGCCTCAACGATCTGTTGCAATGGCCACACGGGATGCACAGACAACACTCATAATTATGAAGGGTCCATTACAGAAAGGTCCATCACCTCAAGCCAGGATCAGAAAACATTAAGCCAAACAGCACCTCACTTCAGCCAGCAGCCAAATCTCTCTCTGATTCTCAGTCCCTCAGCTCCTAGACCCTTGGTCTCTGCCTCTCTGTGAGGACACCTGCCTGCTGTTCTGCCTCACCATTACAGAGTCTCAGTGATGCTCCCCTGCTTTGTCCCACGGTCTTCTTGGGTGGCCTCTGCTCTCAGCCTGGGTCTTTCGCTCTGTCTGCTGGTCTCATGCTGCAGTCTCCATGCCTCTGTGGCTTCAGACAGACATGGACTGGGTTTCACCTATGGCACTTCTTCTTTGAAGGTCCTGGGATTTTTCTCTGTTCTTGCTTCTGAAATGGCTTATCCTTATAGCTAGAGCAGTAGCAACTAAAACTGACTGAGTACCCTCCTATTGCACAGTCCCATCCAATCACTTGGTGGAAGTTAAGACCTGAATAGAAAAGCCATATTGAGAGTCCACTTCGCCACATTGTGTTTACAATAACACCACCACCACCACCTAAAAGAGTACAGTGGCTAAGTTTGCTTAATTACAACCAAGCACATCGTGGGATTTGGCTTCTTGCTTTGGAAGTTTCATGGGACATTCCAGTTAACTGGCCTAATAGCATGAGTATTGCTTCTTTTCTAACTCCTGGGTCATAGAGTTGTGCCCTGGCAAGTGGCCAATCAAGATCCAACTGGTCACCATTTACCTGGCATCATAGAAGATGAAGGAGAATCAGGAATAGGAGGAGCAAATGGAACTTGTGACAAGTACCTCCATGAACAACTCTTTTTGCCATGAGACCAAAATAATTGAATGGTGCTCTGCCATCCTTGTTGAGCATGTGGATCAAAGCGATCAATTGTGTGAAAATGCAGAACAGGATTTCAAACGATGTACTCTAGACCTGCTGTAGTATTGCCTCAGGTAAATCTTTTCACTTTATTTATTTATTTATTATTTACTTTTAGGCATCACTGCCCTCTAGTAGGAGTGGGAGGCCCAGCCTTGCTGCTGCTGGATTTGAACCGCCAAGCCAGTCGGCCGCAGTCCCTCACTCAACCACTTATGCTACCGGGGCTCAGCCGCCTCAGGTAAATCTTTAAACCAAAAATCTACCCGTGGGACACCTAATCTGTGGACTGTGTTGCCGTGAGTTGAGATTCCTTCAAACCCTGCTTCGCCACGCTCCTGGAATACACATCTCTTGAGCTGGCGACTGTTGGACTCTGTCATCTGACTGACTGTTGGCAACCTGCTCTGCTCTTTGCTGCTTGTGGCCAGATAGCCTGCATTGCTCCACAGAGAACTACTTGATGGCCCTCAAGGCTCGAAGGACTGCCAGTCTACTAGCTGTCTCACGCAAGTGAGTGCACCGAGTTATTTGCACTGCTTTATTGATTAGTTAACTGCTTATTTCTTATGTTAGGTATCTTTCTATCTATATAAATATAGAGAAAGAACTATTAGTGCCCTGGCTTTGTTTCTCTAGAGAACCCTAACACAAGGAATGAAAAAAAAAAAAAGGTCTGCCTTGAGCATTATGTTCTTTTAAGATTTATCTGTAGGCTGAGCCCCGGTGGTGTAAGTGGTTGAGTGCGGGACTGCGGCCCGCAGGCTTGGCAGTTCAAATCCAGCGGTGGCTCTCAGAAGCAGTACTGGGTAGCTCCCACGACCACCAGAGGCAGTGATGAAAAAAAAAAGATTTCTCTGTCTGGAAAGTGACAATGGCAGCTGGAAAGATTGGCTAGGAGCCTAAGGTGGCAGTGAGTTTAGATTAATGAAGGAGAAACAATTCGGGGGGGGGGGGCGGTTGAAGGATGTGAATGGTCAATGCTATGAAATGGTACGCTTAGAAACTGTTGAATTGACCTGTATTTTGTAGGGTATAGTCTCAACAGCAACAATAAAACAAATTGTTTAAAAGTATAAAAACAAAGAAACCAAGCACATCTGCTCTGTTATCCACTGCTTTTCAATCTTTTTCATTTTCAGGCATCACTGCCCTCAGGTGGTGGGAGTAGGAGGCCCAGCGTTTGCTCCTGGAGCTGGAATCGAACCTCCAACCCAGTGGGCCGCAGTCCCGTGCACAACCACTACGCCCCCGGGGCTCAGCCGCTGCCTTTCAATCTTACAATAACATCCTTGCATTGTCTTGAAGTTAAACGTGAGATGCCCATCTGGGAGAAGTTATCATATGCCTAGGACACACACACATTAGGGTCTGATTTCAAAGCCCCACTCCCCCAACACATAGCCTCGTGAGGTCCTCAGCTCATCTGACTCTCATTCCATGATACACTTAGCGCTTACTTTGTTTGCATATATTCCTTTTCTTTTACAAGCAACTTCTAGATGGTCTTTGATTTGCCTAAAGCCTTTGGCACAGGGCCTTGTTAAAGTACAGAGTCTTGGACTCCTGCGTTGTTTCCATATTGCAGCAGGAGCAAGGCCCTGTCGACCCCTGAGGCCCACTTCCATGGAGTCCCACCAGTCTTCTCCCAGGCCATCTAGCCCCATGGCCACCCTCCACGGGGTTACACATGTGCTGGTACCCATGTGAAGAAAAACTTAGCTATTAACTCAGAGTGCCTGGGTGGTGCTAACCATTAATGTGCTTGATGCCAACCAAAAGTTTGGAAGAATAAAAAAAAGTTTGGAGGTTAACAATCAGAGGTTTCTAGACAAAAGCCTTGGAGATCTGCTTCCAATCAGTGTGTGTGTGTGTGTGTGTGTGTGTGTGTGTGTGTGTGTGACATTCACTCTTCAGGGAGAGGCTTACATTCCCTGTGTTAGAAATGGCTTAGATTTGTTAGACGTTTTCAGAGGCATGTATCTTTTTCCGTGAGGGCAATTTTCATGACTACAGTTAGAGCACTATGTTTACTACTTACTGACTTTCTCCTTCACTGGATTGGAGGCCAGGGCCTATGACTGTTTCATGCTCACCACTCTATTCCTAATGTCCTGCCTGTAGTCTGGCCTCTAGGCCTGCATAGAAGGGACTTCCTATGTACGGAGTGGTTGGAAAAAACTTGTGGGAGGGTCCTAGGACGGATGAGGTTCTGTGATGTACGGGAATAGAAGATATTAGAATGGGAAGAAACTCTTCACCTTCTGAATGATCTGAGATGTTTATCATCTACAGGTACTAAGAGTACATTTTAAACAAGAAAGAATTTTTCATCATCAAGGAAAAAGACGAGGGCTGAGACCCAGTGGCATAGTGGTTGTGCGCGGGACTGCGGCCCACTGAGACAGAGGTTCAATTCCAGCAGTGGGGCTGGGCCTCCTACTCCCACCACCGGAGAGCAGTGATGCCCAACAAAAAAAAAAAAGAAGAGAGAAAAAAAAAAGAAGAAGAAGAAGGGCTGAGCCCCGGTGGCATAGTGGTTATGCGCGGGACTGTGGCCCACTGGAATGGAGGTTCAAGTCCAGTAGTGGAACTGGGCCTCCCACTCCCACCGCCAGAGAGCAGTGATGCACCCCCACCCCCACCCCCCATAAGAAAAAGAAGAAGAAGAAGAAGAAGAAGAGAAAATCCAGATCCCTGCCCAGAGAAGGGGTTCCCAGAGTTTAGAGCTGCCTGGGCTCACTCTTCCTGTGAGGTTAGACAGTTCTTGTTCTGGCATCTGAGGGTTGGCGGTTGCTTGCATAGCCAGGCAGGAAGCGCACTCATTCCTGAAGCTCCAGGGGCAAACACTCTTTTTGTTTTTGAGTAGCCGTGGGGGTCAGGAAACAAATACTACTTTTACTTTGTTTTTAAATATGCCACACTAGCCAGCCCCTACTCAGCCCCTGTCCTTTATGCTTGTCAAGGATCCTAGTCCAAATTCAGATCCCAGATCATTCCGTCCTTTCAAGAACATCGGGCCTTATCTGGAAAGAAAGAAAGGAGCAAAGACTATTTCCTGGGCCTCCACCCTGTGCTGCTCTAAGGAACAAGGGAGGCTCCCCATTCTGTGCTGCTCTTCACCTGCCCTGTGCCCCGGGGATTGGCTCCAAGCCTCCAGCCTGGCTGGCTCACGCTCTGCCGCCTCCCTGCTTTCAGAAGAGTAAGCTGCCTTATTCTGCGGCCCCAGGCCCCCACCTGCTTCAGGTGAGAATTCAGGCAGAGCCAAAGAGCCTGTGACTTAGCTAGCTGAGAAGCGGTGGAGCGTGGTGAGCGAGGAGGGAGAACAGAGGAAGCGTTGGTGAGGGAGCAGCAGATGTGAACAGAGGCCACGGTTGCCTTGTACCTTAGCTGATACATGTTCACTGGGAAAAGTTAGAAAGAGCCTTATTAGAAATAGAAGTAGATATTGTTATATACACAATCCTGCAATAGCAGTGATCCACAAAAGTGATATATGCATAGGCACACAGGTTAAATAGCTTGGGAGGGAGAGTGGGAATATATCCACAAATTTATATGTGTATGTGTGTGCATATATATGTGTATGTGTTTGACTGAGAATATTTGAACCAGGGTATTTTTTTGGGTACAAATATGTCCATATTAAAGCAAATTTATGAAACACCTTGAAGAAATGACATCCAAACGATAGTTTCTATGTTCTGCTTTGATGAATGGTAACTAGGATCTTAAAAGTTCCTCACCAGGTAGTTAAGTTACAACTATTGGTTTCTCCCTGTCCAGAGGAAGACACATAACACGTACATACACACCCATACACCAAACTGACTGGCATTGAGTCAATTCTGACTTACAGTGACCCCAGGGGGACAGTAGAACAGCCTCTGTGGATAGCAAAGACTAAATCTTTACAGGAATAGAGAGCTTCATCTTTCTCCTGTGCAGTGACTTGTGGATTTGAATTGATAACCTTGAGATTATCAGCCAAACTCATAAACCACCCCCCCCCCCATTCCACTAGGGCTCCTGTCTAGAGGAAAGAAGAGTGATGAAAATTAGAAGGTATTCCCTCCCCTCAGAGGAATTCACTTCAGAGGACAACACTGAACATACAGCTCAGGGAGAGGAACTTCTCAGAGCACACAAGAGCAAATAAAGGGGGAAGGGAGACAGAGTGGAGCACACCCTGACCCTCCAAGCCCTAAGAATGATATTCCTACTCAGAGCAGCCAATGCACAGAGAAGACCATAAGGCCAATCCCACCACATGACACAACTTTCCTCACTGACCAATAGTGCTACAGGGGACAACACGGGAGACACAGTGTGGGGATTATGCCTGATCTGACCCCACCACACTGGGGAAAAACATTCAGGGCATTCTCCAGAACAGCAAGGGGAGCAGAATGAAGTCCAAGGGAATACCAAAAATAGACTTTGGGGCCAGGGCATGAGCCACATCAGACTAGACCAGAAAATACTCTTAAAAGTCAATAAACAGACCTTGACCTATTTCTAGGCTTTTCTTCTTCTGGAGGAGAAAAGAATGGGACTGACAGTTCTGGAGGGTACTTGGGAGATGGGGAGGCAGTGGAAAGGAAGTGAGTGTTAACAAATCCAAGAACAAGGGAACAACAAGTGATCTAAAATCAATCGTGAGGAGAGTGTTAGAGGGTGTAAGGGAGGGCTTAATCAAGGGCAATGTAATGGAGAGGAATTACTGAAACCCAAATGAAGGCTGAGAATGATATTGGGAAAAAAGAAAAGTTAAGGAAAATAGAGGAAAGAACTAGGAGGCAAAGGGCATTTATAGAGGCTAACTACAGGCATGTACAATGTAAATACATTTATATATGAGGATGGGTAAATAGATTTATGTACATATATTTATAGGTTTAGTATTAAGGTAGCAGAAGGACATTGGGATTCTACTCAAGTACTGCCTTGGTGCAAGAACACTTTGTTCTATTAAACTGGCATTGGTGATGCTCACCTTCTCAACACAATTCCTGAAGACAAAACGGATGCATAAGCAAATGGGAAGAAAGCTGATGGTGCCCACCTATCAAAAGATATAGTGCCTAGGGTCATAAAAGCCTCAAGATAAACAAATGGCCATCTAGCTGAAAAAACAATAAAGTCCATATGGAAGAAGCACACTGGCCTGTGTGTTGATGAAGTGTCAGGCATCAAAGACTCAGAACAAAAAAATCATGAGGGTGAGGGTGGGTTGGAGACCCAAAGCCCATCTGTAAGCAATTGGACCTTGCTTACAGAAGGTTTGCAAGAAGGAGATGAGCCAGTCAGGGTGCAGTATGGCACCAATGAAACATCCAACTTTCCTTTAGTTCTTTAATGCTCCCCATCATAATCCCAATTCTACCTTACAAATCTGGCTAGACCAAAGGATGTACACTGGTACATATAAGAACTGGAAACACAGGAAATCCAGGAAAGATAAACCCCTCAGAATCAATATTGAGAGCTGCCATACCAGGAGGGGAGGGGAAAGGTGGGGAAGAAAGGAAGAACTGATCACATTGATCTACATATAACCCCCTCCCAGGAAAGTGGACAACAGAAAAGTGAGTAAAGGGAGACATCGGTCAGTATAAGACATAAACATATAACAGTAATTTATGGGGCTGAGCCCTGGTGGCGTAGTGGTTGTACGCGGGACTGCAGCCCACTGGGACGGAGGTTCAATTCCAGCAGTGGGGCTGGGCCTCCTACTCCCACCACCGGAGATCAGTGATGCCCCCAAAAAACAAAACAAAACAAAACACAAAAGATCTCTTCAATATTGGGAAATGTATGTGGAAATATGTGTACAAATGTGCTTGATACAAATGATGTACTGAATGTTGTAGTAGCTGTAAGAGCCCCCAATAAAATTAAA
Organism: Nesogale talazaci; assembly: GCA_004026705.1. Classification (NCBI taxonomy): domain Eukaryota; kingdom Metazoa; phylum Chordata; class Mammalia; order Afrosoricida; family Tenrecidae; genus Nesogale; species Nesogale talazaci. The sequence continues at coordinate 3,064 of PVJH01016080.1, read as the reverse complement.
AAAAAAAAAGATAATAGACTAGTCTTAGGTGATTAGCATATAGTTACTGACAAGTGAAGGTCAGCAAGTCTGCAAGTTAAGCTTCAAAAGGCAGGGCTGTTTACTGTTATAAAGATAATACACTACTAAGCTCAGGCAACAAACAGTAACAGAGTTCAGATTAGTGACTGTAGCAAGGTCAAGCATGTCCAGGCTGGATGGCTCTGGACATACTCCCACCACCGGAGAGCAGTGATGCCCCCCCAAAAAACAAACAAACAAAAAAGGGTGAGATTGGGTAGAAGACTGAACTGGCCTTAGGTGAGCACCTTTTGGGGGACATTAAGTCACCTGTGGACATTTTCAACACATTTCAAGCCCACAAGGCAGAAATTCTGTCGGTGGATGTGGTAGTTAGATAATCTAGTGTCAACTTGAGACTATTAAGAGTGAAGGGGTGGAGTTTACCTGTCAATTAGGTCGCAGTTTGATGACTTCATTTAGAGGCACAGTGAAGATAAATAACTTACTGAAGGACAGAGACGCATTCTCCTGTGAGACATTTCTGTTGAAAAGCCACACCAGCGATGAGATACTTCTGCCCCCACATTATCCATAAGACTTTCCACCCACTGGCCTGTGATCTTCCTGTATTCGGTGTCATTGCTTTTGTGGCGAGAGTCTGAAGAGGAATTTATGAATTGGTATTGGACATATGGGCTAATATTGGACTTAAAGGACTTTTGATCTGAACTGGGCTGCCATGTTTTCTTAATATGTAATTACTCTTTTATATAAAACTCTTTCTTATACACATATGAGTGTCTATGAATTTATTTCTCTAGTCAACCCAGACTAACACAGTGGCAAAGTGAGGCCTAGAGATCCACATTCCCTCAAACTTAATCGGAGACGAAAGCCACAGCATTCCTCTCTTGAATCCTAATTCCACAACCTACCCTCTGGGTGACATTTGGTGAGTTATCCACCCTCTCTGAGAATCAGTTTCTTCCTGTATCAAGTAATAATTATAATACTACTCAGAAAACTACCATGAAGATGAAATATGCTAACATCATCTCTGGAAAGTGTGTTGTAAACATTCTGAATGTGCTGGTTATTTTTATTGGTATTTTTGCCCAACAATGTAATCTGCTATTTAGGTATTGTTGGCAATGGAGATGATTTATTCTGGGAATGCTGACCTAAGCATTGCAGGCTGCCAAGTGGCTTTTATCCCAGGTATCAGGTAGTACAAAGAGATTATGAAATTAAACTCCTATCTTTCCCTTCTCAGATTCTCTCCTTTGAACTACTGATTTTAAAAGAACATAACAACATTGTGACCTTAGGGGAATGCCAGGGCAAGAGTGAATTTATTCCTTTCTCAAATCTGTACTAATACTGAGTGCCACAGATTAGAGAAGACAAAAAAGGCCATTGGTTCCATAGAAACTGATATTCTGGAAGGAAGCAAAACAGTGAATCCAGCATTGTTAGCCCCTGCTCAGTCGGAGCCCTGGTGTTGTATTGGGGTGGCAGTTCTACCCTGTTCTAGAAGGTCCCTGTGAGTGGGAATCAACTCAAGGATAGTGTGTGTGTGTGTGTGTGTGTGTGTGTGTGTGTGAGAGAGAGAGAGAGAGAGAGAGAGAGAGAGAAATGATTTGAAATTGACTTGTTGGCAGTACGTTTGGTCTATGAGAGTGGGCCTACCAAGAATATACATCCCTAGGAGCCCTGGTGGTTTAGTGATTATCCACTGGGCTATGATCCCGTGATTAGTAGTTCAAGACCACCAGCAGGTCCTTGGAGGAAAGGCTATGCTTTCTACCCCATAAACAATCTTTGGAACGTGGGGTAGGGTGGGGGCTATGATTCAACATTGACTCAAGGGCATTGAAAGACCCCTACTGAATTCACCTCATGTATTAAAAAGTAGAACTGCTCTGTGGAGTCTTCTTGGCTACAGTAATCTTTATGGAAAGGAACTTTAGGAACATCATGACTAAGAGCTAGTCTGTTGACGGTTACCAAATATCTTTTTGTTTTGTTTTGTTTTTTGGGGGGCATCACTGCCCTCAGGTGGTGGGAGTAAGAGGCTCAGCCTTTGCTCCGTGGAGCTGGAATCGAACCTCCATCCCAGTGGGCCGCAGTCCCGCGCACAACCACTATGCCACCGGGGCTCAGCCCTCTTTATAAACTCTTAAACAATACAAAAGAAAAGGGACAATTGTGTTAGACTGAGTTACTAGAGAAACAAGTCCACAGACACTCAAATATGGGTAAGAGGACTTTATATCAAGCAAACATCCTAACCCAGTCCAGATCAAGTCCAAAAGTCTGATAGTGGTCTAGAAGTCCGATTCTAGCCATAAAACCCTCTTCAGACTCATAGTCACATGCAATGATAAAAAATGATCACAGGCCTGTGAGGGAAAAGTCTTGTGGCTCCAATGACGATGGATGCATCTCCAGGACTGGTGGAGAGCTGCAGTTGGCGTCAACAGGAAAGTGAAGGCTGGGGGTAGGGTGGTGGGGTGAGTGTGTCTCTAGGATCCTCCCTATGAGAAGGCCACACCCACAAGGAGACATCATCAGGCTAGACTCCATCCCTACACTCTTATTCCTCAAGTTGACATTAAATTATGTAACTATCACACCAATCATGTAGATGAGGAAAGTCCATTAGCAGGTAGAATGTTGCATTAGTCTGGGTTGACTAGAGAAACAAATTCATAGACATACATGCATATATGAAAGAGATCTATATACAAGAGCAATTGAATATCAAGGAAATGTCCCAGCCCAGTCCAGATCAAGTTCATAAGTCCAATATTAGCCCATATATCTGATACCAATCTATGAAGTCTTCTTCAGACTCACAAAATACATGCAACAATGCTGAATGCAGAAGGATCACAGGCCAGTGGGTTGGAAGTCTTATGGATTCTGTGGAATCATAAGCATCTCAGCACTCACAGGGGTCTTTATGTGGCTTCTCCAGCTCCAGGGGTCTGATTTCATCAGGGTAGGTCCATGTGGCTTCTCCAGTTCCCAACGTGTAGGGCCATGTTTCTTTTTTTTT
>PVJH01016079.1:0-52020 GCA_004026705.1 Nesogale talazaci | reverse complement strand
GATTAAAGCATCATATGAATGAAGTCACATTCCTGGATTCAGTTCCTGTGTGGACCAGTTTATTTAATCACACCTGCACCCTTAACCTCAGCCAGCCTTCATGTGAATGCATATTGTTAGCTGAAAGCAATGGACAGGGGAAAGGTGCAAACTTCTCTCCACAGTTGGAAAAAATTACCCAGCAGACATGTCAGATCAATGGACACCACATTATGAAGTCTCTAATTGTTTTGGGTGTTCCTGAAAACCTTATTATGTGACAAAATGCCATGAAGCATATACAAATATTTGAATCCTCTTTATAATACTTATTAAGCTCTATTGAAAATAAACAATAAAGCACACAGTAGCTTTATGTAAATATAGGAAAGGGACCACACTCTATTTTAATAAGAAAAATACATTCCCCCTCGATAGATATGGGTGATAGCTATGGAAGCACTCTTACTGTTTCATCATCATGCTTTTATTCTGAGATGGCTGATGGCAATGTATAATACTGGGTTCATTTTTTGATGCTTGCAATGTAGCTTCCATAATCAGAGATGGGGAGGGGGGAAGAAAACTCCCCAAGTATTTTTTCTCATTTTTTTCTTTGTTTCCTCACCAAATAGATAAATCAGGAAATATAAACAAATCGAAATAACCTTCAAAGTCCTAGAAGTTAAGATCTATCTAATTCCTGTTCATAACTTATTTTTTTGGTTTGCAATTGTTACTGTGCTCCAGATACTTTGTCCAGCTAGCATGAAAGTATTTTTCTTTCCTGTGTAGTAGTTTGTAAAATAAGCTAATGAGTACATTTATTTATCAATGGGCAACTACTGAATTTGAATAAAATGAATACATATTTGATGAGCACTCTTGTTGTGCCATTGAGTTCATTCTGATTCATAATGACCCCTAGAGTTTGCTAGGCTGGCATCTTTATGGGAGGAGATCATCAGAATTTTTTTTGTCCTAGAGCATCTGATATATTGAAACTCGTTTTCAGTTAGCAGCAAAGTACTGGACCATGGCACAACCACCACTCCTATTTTGAGCAAGAATGCCTGGGAATATGACTGTGGCCCAAAAAAAGAGACAGACCATTTTTCAAAGAGGTTTAGAATAAAAGGGGAATATAAAATGCAAGCAAGCCAACAGAAATTCACTGCCATCAAACCAATGCCAACGCACAGCCACCCTGTAAAACAGAGGAGAACTGCCACTGTGGGTTTCCAAGACCATAACTCTTGATAGGATTGGAAAGGCCTTTCTTTTTCCTACAGAGCCACTGGTGGTTTCTGAACTGCTGACCTTGTGGTTAGAAGCGCAATGAATCACCACTCTGCCACCAGCACATCTGCCATGGCGATATTGGACTTAAATCACCTAAATATGTGTTGAGCAAATATTGATTGAGTGCTTGTATGTGCTGGCAGTTCTACAGGCCCTGAGGACACAGAAGGTCTATCACCACTACCACCACCACCACCACCACCACCCCTAATTATGTAGTAATAAACAAAATGCTAAAGATTAAAATATACATTTCTGATGCTGATGATGCCTATGAGATAGGAAAAGTGAAATGATGGAAGGATACGTAGGATCAATGGGTACAATTTTAAATAAGGTGGTCATCTGAGGCTTCAGTGAGAATGTAACATCTGAGCAAACTTGGAAGGAGGTGAAGGGGAAAGACAAGTGCTTAACTGTTGAGGTGAGAAGGAATGTCATGTGTAGAACGAGTGAAAAGAGAAAATATCCCATGTTAGGATGCCTGAAGTGGACTCAGCATATCATGAAGTCCCTTGAGGACAAAGAGATGTAAACAGGGGAGTGATTGTAGCAGATAAAGTCAGGGATGTAGGTGCTCTGAGGAACATCATAGAGGGAGTCTTCTGATAGCTTTATGATTGCTTTACATTTGAATAATGTTCTGATTGTTGTAATGAGAATAGATTACAGAGGGGAAAGGGGAGCAATGAAAGCAGTAGCAGGCACATTTAGTTCAAACAGGAGCAAGATGGGACATTGGACTGAAGTGGTGGTGATGCTGTGTCAGTTGACTTCTGTAAACATTCTACTTTCCCCCCAAGAAATTATTGTTGTTGTTCTCTGGTGTCATCAAGTTGGTTGTGACTCATTTGGACCCCAAGTACAAGAGAAAAAAGCATGGCCTATTCCTGTGTTTTCTTCCTATGGTTTCTATATATGATCCCAAAGTTTCGACCTTTGTGGCAGTCTAGCTCTTGGACACTTCTTGTTTGCTGATGGCTGATGCTCTGCTTTACCTCTTGATGATATGTCCAAAGTACATGAGACAAAAATCTCAGCTTCTTTGCTTCCAAGGAACATTCTTACTGGACTTTCTCCAAGTAAGGTATGCTCATTCTTCTCTCAGTTCACAGTGTATCCCACATTCTTCACCAATACTATAATTCAGTTTGACAATTCCTCTGTGGTCTTCTTTATTAATCGGTCAGCTTTTGTATACCTATAAGATGAATGAAAACTATCATATAGCTGTGGTAATCAAAATAGTCTGCTATTATACAATGATAGATATGAAAAACAGTAGATTAGATTTGAGAACACAGAAACAAGTAAGCATCTATAGACACAATTTTTGATGAAGAACTAAAACACATTCAATGGGCAAGAGACAACCTTTTCTTTTCTTTCTTTTTTTTTTTTAGGCATCACTGCCCTGGTGGTGGGAGTAGGAGGCTCAGCCTTTGCTCCTGTGAGCTGGAATCGAACCTCCATCCCAGTGGGCCGCAGTCCCGCGCACAACCACTACGCCACCGGGGCTCAGCTAGAGACAACCTTTTCAACAAATGGTACTAGAAAATTAGAACTTCATCTGCAAAAGAATGGCACAAGACCCATACTTCATACTATGTACAAAAAAACCCCGTCAAGATTGATCAAACACTGATATATAAAACACACAATATTTAAGATTGTCAATGAAACAATTGGGGCAAATTAAAAAACCTAAGGCAATATGCTGAACATAATGAATAATATTTATACTGTAGTTGACAAAATTATGAAATGGGATCTACTAAAAGTATGACATGTTGCATCAAAGGACTTGCACCAAAAGAGTCAACAGAAAACCGCCAGACTGGGAAACATATATTCGGTAATAATACATCAGATAGAGGTCTAATCTTCAAAAGCTATAGAAAATTCCAACTTCTTAATCAGAAAAATACAAACAGTCAAATCAGAATGAGCACAAGCTAGGCATAAACAATTTACCAATAGTAACATATAGGAAGCCCACAACCATATGAAGACATACTCACAAGTTTGACCAATGAGAGAAATGCAAATTAAAACAACAATGAGATATTATCTGGGCACTTCAGAAAAATGTCTACTTCAGCAAAGTTAAGACACTGGTCATTTCTCTTCTTAAAGGCAGCTCTCTCTCACTGGATCTATATTTGTTGTTTTTCTTTTTAATGTTACTAAGTTTACAACTGTGTTGAAGAAAAGTTTACAGAATGGCCATATTTGTTGTTGTGATTAAATAATAGGACTGTGAATGCCTTTTTTCCTTCTATTTTTGTTTTTCAACCTGAATGTAGATTTTGTTACAAAAACACCCTGAATTAAAAACAAAACAAAACCCCCGAATGTCCCAAAACATTCCTAAAAAGAAAGAGAGAGAGAAAAACAAATAAAATTGAAAACCTAACAGCAACAAAACAAATTGACAGGCGACTAGAGGTCCTAGACTGTAATAATGTCTTACTGATTACATATATTTTGGTTTTGTTGTTTGGGTGCTGCTGGGTCAGTTCTGACTCACAGTGATCTGCACATAGGAGAACAAAATACTGCCTGGTTTTGTGCCATCCTTCACATTTGTTATGTTGGGTCTGAAAACATTTATTAGTAATCAGAACTTGAAATTAAGTATGAATTCAGGAAAATTGGAATCCATAAAAAATGAATGCAAAGTATAAAACGATTAGGCTTTTTTTTTTTTTGGTTAGAGGGCAAAAATATAAAATCGTGTCAAATCAAAATATCATGTGGTAAGTAAGTAATGCCATTTCATTAGCATTAATGCCTATTCCAAATCCTACAGTAACTTTAAAGAGCAACTTGCTCTACAACTGAGATGCCCACATTGTATGTCACTAGTCACATGTGCCTTCTGAGCACTTGGAAATACTGTATATATAAAATACACAATCGATTTTGATGCTAATTGAAAAGGCAAGAATATAGAATACTTCATTAATAATTTTCCAAATAGTGGTTACTTGTTGAACCAAATCTTGAATACAATGGGTTAAATAAAATCTAGTATTAGTAATAACTCCCTCTGATTCTCTCTAAAAATATGGCTATTAAGATATTAAAAATCATAAGCTCAGCTCAATTTTTGGACTCACATTATATTTCTTTTGGACAGAACTGTTCTACAATCTGGTTGTCTGACTTTATTTCAAACTATTCTCCTTGTTCTATATATTTTAGCCACTGGGTTTTTGAGATATTTGAACATACTAAACTTATTATTCCTGCCTTAAGGCCTTTATATATTTCTTATTTCCCTTTCCTGGAGTACTACTGCCCTAGAAATTCCCATGTGCTCCTTTGTTATTCATGTCTGAAGTCCAATGCCACTTTTTTTAAGAAAAGGATTTGCTGACTGTTCCAACTAATGGTCTGTTCATCTTAATTTCCTTTAAGTATTTTATTTTCATTGTATCATTTATCCCTGGCTGCAGTTTGTCTACTTATTTATGGCCTGTAACTCCCTAGAAAGGGAAATACTTGAGAATAGAGACCTTAACTTTTTTAACCACTACATCCCAAGAACAGTGTTTTTCATGTTTTATTATATGCATATTAATTGGATAATCAAATTCTATGTCAAAGAATAACATAGTCTGTAACAGAAAATACATTAAATGCATTTGAACTGATCTGAAAAAGGCAGGGAAGTGTTTCTTGATTGAGTGAACATTAAGCCAGTGAACTAGTGAGAGTCAACGAGTATAAAATGAGGGGAAAAACCATCCGAGATAGAAGATATAGATGGATTGGGTAAAAAATAAAAGCAAAAACAGCAATAGAGAGACAAAAGAAGAAATAAAGGCCACAGACTTAGGAGAGAGGAGCAAGGAAGATCATCTTATACTCAGAGTCTCATAAGAGCTATGTGACAGATAGTCTCTAATCTAAATCAAAATTTGACATTACTAGGTGTCTTCGAATTGGCTGAGTCTCATAGTGACCCTAAGCGATGTCCAGTCCTGTACCATCCTCAAAATTGCTGTATTTTAATTCATTCTTATGCCACCAAGTAAGTCCGTATCAGTGAGAGTTTTCCTTTTTCAGGCCTGGATTTTTCTGATATCATGTTCAAGAATTATGAGACGAAGTCTCACTATTTTCACTTCTAAGGAGAATTCTGGCCCCACTTCCTCCGAGAGAGATTTGTCTGTTCTTCTGGCAACCCATGATCCTTTCAATGTTCTTCATCAACACTATAGTTCAAGTAGATGTGTTCTTCTGTGGTCTTCTGTATTCATTGTTAATGTTTTCATGCATATGAAGCAGTTGAAGATATCATGGCTTAGGTCAGGTATACCTTAGTCTCAAAGTGTCACGTTTGCTCTGCAATATTTTAAAGAGGTTGTATGTAGTAAATTTCACAAATACAATGCATTCTCTAATTCCCTGACTCTAGTTTTCATGAGCATTGATTGTGGAGGGACATGAAATGAAATCTTTGACAACTTCAATCTTTTCTTTATCATGCAGCTATCTTTTTTGTTTAACAATTTGCTTAAGATGTTTGTTTTTTTGAATAAATATATCTGGTCATTTTTCCCTTTTACATGAAAATCATTTCCTTTTTTTCCTTTTGTGATAGCAGTCTCATGCCATATTCATTTTTATGAAATTAACTAACCTGGTTGTGTATAATAGCTTCCAACTTCATCCATGTCATGCCATTGGACAGTTTCATCATTGTTTTTATTGCTTTTGTTTGGGAGTTTTTTTTTTATTATTATGGGTAGATGTGATAAATATGGGCATGTATCTATTTGTTTGTGCTTTGTATTTTGCTTCTTAATGTATGTATGTATGTGTGTTTGTATATGTATATATATGAGATTTCTGTGTTATAAGACTTGATGCATTAGAATTATGGAGCTGGAGAAGAATATTGAAAGTACCATGGACTACCAAAAGAACAAAGAAATCTGTCTTGGAAGAAATACAACCAGAATACCCCTGGGAATCAAAGATGGTAACATTTCATCTAGCAGATTTTGGACATGTTGTCAAGAGAGAGTTGTCCTGGAGAAGGATTTTATGCTTGGTAAAGTAGGAGGACTCTGTAAAACAGAATGCCCTCAAGGTGATGTTTTGACCTAAAAGCTGCAAGAATGCACGCAAAAGTAGGAGACTGGCACACCTTGTGGCGGTGTATCGTTCTATGGTCCATAAGATCAGAATGTTTGGAACTGAGTTGATGGCACCGAGCACAGCAGCATTGTGTTACTCTGGGTAGACTAGAGAAAGTCTGATATTAGTCTGTATGTCCAATACCTGTCTATAAAGTCTCCTTTCAACTCATGAAGCACATGCAATGGCATCAGGACAATGACAGGCCAGTGAGTGCAGAGTCTTGCATATCTTGGGGTAGCAGAAGCATCAGAGTGCTGGCAGGGGTCTCCCCATGACTCCTCATATCCAGGGCTCAGGGTCCATTAGCAGTATCCATTGGTGGTAGAAGCATCTCAGCACTGGCAGGGATCTCCCTGCGGCTTTAGAGATCTGGTTCCATCAGGGTAAGCCCGTGTGGCTTCTCCTCTGCCTCTTCCAGTTCCTGGAACTCAAGGAACTGCCATCCTGTCTTGTCAGTAGCGCATCTGCAAGTGACTGAGTCTATACTCTCTCATCTCCATGGGGGAAATACCATGAGATTTCCCAGAATTCTCAGAGAAGCCATGTCCACACAGAGGTCTCATTGGTTATCTCCAGATTGACAGGCTAGACTTCACCCCTACACTTCCAATCATGAAATTGACACCAACGTACATAACCGCTACAAGCATGATAGATATGGTCTTTCTGTTCATCTTTACTTAAGTAAACACCCTACCGTTTGCTATAGTGGCTGTGCGCTCCTGCACTCTCACTGCTGTGATGTTGTCTGGTGCCCCAGTTGTGAGGATTATGTTTTCTTTATGGTAAGGTATAGCCTGCACTGGAAGCAGTTGTCTTTGATCTTCAATTGATTCAAATCTTAATTGATTCAAACCTAGTAAAAAACAATTGATTTGAACCTTCTTTGATCCCAGTAAGCAAGGTGTGCCATGTACATATTGCAGTTTGTCTAGGAGTCTTCAATTCTGTCCTCATGATCTTCCTCAACAGGTGCAGCTTTTTGAATTGTTTGCTTAGCATAGAGATTGATTAAGTATGGTGAAAAGATAATATATGTCCTGGTTTGAAACTATGTAGTATCACTTCATTCTGATCAATTGACTGCCTCTAGATTTATGATCTTACATAAGGGTTTTGGTTTTTTAAATTCACCATACCACCTGTACAACTGCCAATCTATAAAATTATGAATATACCACTTACCTTGGCTTCAAAATTCCCACATAGTTGGGCCAGTATATGAACAGGGAGCTGCTAGAAATTCAAACTGGATTCAGGAGAGGATATTGAATGAATTATATCATTGCTAATGTCAAATAGAGCTTTGCAAACAGCAAGAAAGATGCTTACTTGTGTTTTACTGATTAGGCAATGGCATTAAACTGTGTGGATCATAAAACTGTTAGTAACCTTAAGAAGACTGGGCCTTCCAGAAGATTTTACTGTGTTCACTCAGAACTTGTTGATGAATTGAGAGGCCATTGTTCAACTAGAACAAGGGAATAGGACATGGTTAGAATTCCAGAAAGGTGTTAAGGTTGTATCTTCCTCACATACTTATTCAATCTGTGCACCAAAATTAGGCAGAGACTCTGGATTATATGAAAAAGAAATTCTTATCAGGTTTGGAGGAAGGCTTATTAGCAATCTGCATTATAGAGATGACACAATCCTGCTTGCTGAAAAAAAATGAGGAGAACTTAAAGATCTTGTTGAAGATCAAAGATTACTGCTGTCAGTTTGGATTACATCACAGTTCTATGAAGACCCCAAGTCCTTAAAACTAGACTAGAACATATTTTAAAGCACTCTTACATGAAGCTGATAGTGCTCTCACTAATATATTCATCAATATGTTGGCAAAAAGACTCCTCAAAGATGTCTTTAAAAGGGAGTAGACAGAATTAGACAACTGTTCATAAAAAACAACAATAAACAACCAACCATGTGTCTTTTTGGTGTGAATAATATTTTCTTTGAGTTGCTGCCACTTTGAGGTATAGGACTTGTAAACAGTTGAGGCATTTATGAGAGGAAGAGGGGACTCTCCCTGTGTCAGTCTGGATAGACTAGAGAAACAAATCTGTAGAAAATCATATGTGTATAATAAAATTTTATATACAAGAGCAACTGTATATTAAGAAAACATCCTAAGCCAGTCCAGTTCAAGGTCATAAGTCTGATATTAGCCTGTTACTATTCTATCAAGTCCTCTTCAAACTCAGGCAACACATGCACTGAAACCAACTGCAGAACGATCACAAGCCAGTGGGTAGATAGTCTTTGGATCCAGTGGCATCGTAAGCATCCCAGCACCGGCAGGGAGTATCTTTGTGATTTCTCAGGCTTCCGAGACTTGCTAGCATCAGGGTAGGTCCATATGGCTTCTCCTCAGGGATGTCTCATAGGAAGTCAGCCTAATCAGCCAAGGGTCTCCAAGGGAGTGACAGACTGACTCCTCCTTCTAAGAAAGAAGTACCAGGTTTCTCTGAATTCTCAGACGCAAGCCATGCCCACACAGAGATCTCATTTCCTATCTCCAGATTGATAGGCCAGACTCTGTCCCTACACTTTTAGTTCTCAAGTCGACCCCAGATTCAGTGACTGCCACATCCGCCGGGGTCATTGAGGTTGCACACAGACTGCATATTTACCCTTGACTTGTTTCCTTAGCCAACAACCTTTGTGCAGTGCAAGATCTTCGTGATCATACATGATGACTATGGGCGAGTTGATTATGTAACATCTTTATGCCACCATTTCCCAGTCTAAATTTCTCCTATGTTGTAGCAAAATATTTTTGTTATCTATTTTATTTTTTGAGTTCAGATTTCGATTATTCAGCCAAGAAAACTATTAGTAACACTCCAGTTGATCCAACTATCATATGGTAAGCGCTTCCATAATCTAAAATCACCTTCCTTCAGTCCCTGCACAGTCACCTTCAAAGATTCTTTTCCAAACGGGCACTCTTTGTATTTGGCCATATGTGTCAGAAAGTTCTATAATGATGAGGACTATTTGCTTTATTTTCCTGAGAGCTCTAAGTTAATTTCTATAAAACAGTTGGTGATTAGGAGGCCAGATGAAATAGAATTGAATGACTCTTTCTAGGTACCTTCTTTAGGTGAAGGAGCATCTTCAATAGAAAGGGAGGGGCAGATGGAAACCGAACACATAATGCACTATGCCACCAGGGCTCCTCCCTCTTACAAAGGAAGAAGGTTAGTTCTCAACTAACCTGCTCAAAACTAACCACAGGAGGGGAACACAGAAGATATGGGTGCTATAGAAAAATGTGACAAAGAAATGAGCAGTTTCGTCTTGTTCCATACAGCATCACTAGAAATCTGAACCCACCCACTGGCACCACCAACAATAACAGCATGGACATAATATCTTAGTCAGAACTCTGCCTTTATATATTAGAATGTAACAAAATGCAAAAAAGAAAGACTTGAAAGGATAGGTAAAGGATGGGTATTTCCACTGTATCCAACTGCATACTTGAAGATTTTTAGCACAAGTAACTTGTCGATTTGCTTCAATATTTTTGGATATGAGTAAAGATAATAAAAATGGGAAGTAATAAGAGTTGTGCTATTCAATGAAACCTAATACCAAACTGATTTTATGACACCCACCAAAGATGTAATGTACAGAAAGCTCCCATGGTTATAGGTAGACTGCTAATCCAGTGTCATATCTATTAATTCCCCAGTTTTCTTTTGGTTATCAAACCAAAGGCTCTTAAGAAAAAAGACAGTGAAGCTGTTTGGATGCCAGGTCTTCAAGGACTTGGAACGATTGATTGGATGTCGGGCTCTGGAGCCAGGATGATTTGAATGCTAGCTCAGCCAGTTGTTAGCTGGGTGATCACAGGCAAGTTGCTCTTCTTCTCTAGACCCATGTGTTCGCTACTGTTCACTTGGTGAAGGTGATAATTGGCACTATATGGTAAATCCCTTCTAACTCAAGATTGGAAATTCAAGTGTTATGATAATGAAATGTTTCAGTGGAAGCATAAAGCATCCATGAGTTCAAAGAAGAGACACACTAATGTCTTCTATCATGTTTGTCCTGTTTTCAGTCCCTCCCAAACTCCTTATTTTTCACACCTCCTTCTGAGCTTCAACTCTTCCCAATCTCAACCATCAATACGGTCCTTGGCTTTTTCTCGGTTTTATAGTAACTTGATCTGTCTTACTGTAGCTATTATCACCTTGTAAAAGTTGCTATTTTCTCTCAATTTCATTGCTGTTAAGTCAATTCTACTCATAGCTACTTTATAAGACAGAACAGCTCGACCTCCCCTCCATAGGGTTCGAAAAAACTATAAATCTTTACTGAAGAAGATTGCCACGTCTTTCTCCCAAGAATTATCTGGTGGATCCAAATAGGTAACTTTTTGTTTAGTGTCCAAGCACTTTAATCCATGTTCCACCGGGAATCTGCCACTGCAAAAGATGAAGCAATTGATGCATTTGATTTATAACGTTAATGAAAACTATTGAGTATAGAGTAGGAGGTCCAAACAAAAGAATCTGTGTTGGAAAAAAAATCGACTCATGACATACATTGGACTTCATCTTTGGATCTACTATCAGGAGGGACTAGTGCCTGGAGAAGGACAGCATACTTGGTAGAGAGTCAAGAAGAAGAGAAAAACCTTCCGTGAGGTGGATTAACCCACAGCGGCTGCACAGATGGGCTCACACAATGATGCATAGGTGACGGTGCATGGCAGACTGTACTCTGTCAGGTTGTACATCAGAACTGGCTCTAAAGCACCTAACAACAACCTTTTCTCAGTCATACTTTCCTTTCCAGGTAACTCATTTTAAATTGGTCATTATGGAAATACACTCTCTTAACACTATGATTCTAAGGGTGGACTTTTTAGGTCTGTAGCAGATCAATAAAAGGACAGAAGGGAATCTTTGGGGGCAAGGAGGTTATTATAAAAAGTTTTCTAATTTCTTTATGACCCACTCTACATAAGTGGCCATTTCTCCTACCTGATAAATTCTCTTTATAGTAAGTATATATTCTCTTATAGGAAGACTCCCAAAATATTGAATATTTCCACAAGGTAATCTTGTTCTTTCTATATATATTTTATATATTTTCAAGTATTAAATATGTCTATTTGCAAGTTATTTCTTTTACATATGTTAAGTCATAACAGGTAAAATTAAATTGAAATATCTTATTTCTGACTCTAAACCACCTTGGATTGCTAAGCAGAACTTATTTAGTGCAAAACAGCTGGGGAGGAGGCAGTTCTGATATGATTCAGACATGTGTATTATTTTAAATGTAACAAAATGCAGGGGCAGTGAATAACTTAATGTGGCTCTTTTAGCCAAGGTCTCTAACTCTCAACAAAAACCAAATGACCTATTGCCCTGTATGGGTCTGGTAAAAAGATGGGGGGATATACTGATTGGATTCACTTGTAAATAATTGCTAACAGGATTGCCTGTGTGCCAGCCGGCTATGGATAAAATGAACTCTCTGGAAAGCAGGAAGAGGGATCCCATGAACTCACGGACCAAGAGTGGAGCGCATCCTCTCTATCCCTGGTCCCTGCCCAATGAACCTAATGGATCCCGATGCCAGCTACACAATCAGAGGAACAGCAGCAGAACCAAGAGCCAGAGCATGGAACAAAGTTGAGTGGTGTTTTGGCATTTAACAGAGATACTTGCACTTTCTGATACTCAGAAGAGGAGCTGCTTGCCTTTGGTTGAAGCTTACAAAAGACCGTTTGGGGCCCTTTGCGGGCAGACTTGAAATTTTGTAATTGTCTTAATCCATCTTGATTATCTCTCCATAGCACTACAACTTGATAACTTCATGAATATACCCTTTCACTATGAATTTTGTCTGTGAGTTTCTGTGGAGCTACTGAAATGGGTATTGGAATGCAAAAAAGTAGACTACAGAGCGTTAATTGAGACTATACACATGAATTATATCACAAAATAATTACCATGAACATGGCAAGCAGCAACCTGGAGAAATGAGTATCGATTACAAAATGGAGAGAAGGTATTATTTAAAGGTGCAATCTGAGTATGTGTCCTGTACCCCACATATATCATCTCCTCCAAGCAAGATAGAATGTTGCCTTCTTCCAAGCATGGACAGTGGTGTCTTCTGCCTACTAACCATCCCATCTGTCATCCTTTCTAGCAAATTTCTAACTTTGATCGAGATACTAGCACCATCATCAAAAACATAACAATCATCTGGACAGGGATCCGAATAACTTTGCACTACATCTGTAAACAAAGAGGTCCAAGTGGAAATGGTTAGGGTTGGCACAGCTTGTTTGCTTCACAACATGGGGCACATTCAAAAACAACATAACCCTTGTGAACACTACCCTTCACTTTTCCCCCACAGGGCATGGATACTATGCTTGGTACTGTCCTTAGAAAATGAAGCCTAAACTTGGTTGCCAAGTAGAAGCAGCCCGGGATAATGATAACATGATGAAGCAGATGTTTCCGTTCTGAACTGCTTTTCAAATTTCTTCACAGATAAAAATATAAATCCCTTCTTTTTCAAGTCATTTGTAACCAAACAGGGTAATCATATCTTCCTGTTTCCTTGTTGCTATTATGTGCCACTAAACTGACTCTGACTCATGGAGACTCTTTAGGACAAAGTAGAAGTGTCATCGACAGTTGCCTAACCTGACATCATCTCAGGAAAAGAGCATCAAATCTTTTCTTTTTCAGCGTGGTGGGTTTGAACCACCAACTGTGTGGTTAGCAGCAGAATACTTGGACATCATGCCACCAAAGCTACTTAATATTGTCTGCACCTCATTTTCAAGAATAAATTCTTGTATGTTTGGAAATGTTACATAACACACTCCTCCAAGATGTAGAGTTTACATTCAAGAATTTTTGATGCCAGAGTTCATCATGTTTTCATTGTTCCCAACTGCTTTTATACACATTCTTGAATTCCAAATTAAACCTGGAAAAGACATTAAAGCACATACCATCTAAATTCTCATTTTTATCATAATGAGACCAATGCCCAGAACACTTTAAAGAATCCATCTCCAGTGTAATCAGAAATGAAATAGAACAATGTAAGTGCTCTTTTCATGGAATATACTCAGAAACCATCAGGGTAAAGCTGATGGAAAATTAACTTGAAGTCAAAATAGAATTTCTTTTGATTTAGGAGAAGAGAATTGTTAAGAAGAGAGGGGGCAGAGGGAGTTCAGATTGTGTTGGCAATGGTGAAATGCGGTGTAGCAAGAACTACATATTTCAGTATCACAGAAGAGGATCAAAGAATTTCCATGAAGCAGAAAAAATTGAAGTTGAGGAGCAAAACCTCTGAATGGCCCCAATGGATCTCTCCGTTTGTTCATGTATATTTCTATTATATAGTCATATACCTAGCAAACCAATCAAAATTTGGCTTCTAGTAATCTTAAAGGCCTACATCTGGGATGGATATATTGAATGTATTCATCATGCAAGACATCTGACTGATTTCTTAACCATTTAGATGTATAGGTTCCATGAACAAAAGACATTAACTAACATGTTCTGCAGAATCTTACTTCACTGTGTGTGGCAGGGTCATACCGACACCCACACACTACACATGAGAAGCAACAAAAGAAGACCTCAAAATGTTTGTGGGGAAATGGAATGAAAAGATTTTTTAAAAGAAAACTTTTCTAATTTTATTTTGTTGAGATTATACCCACTACAATTTCTACATGTACAATTCAGCAATACTAACTTCCTTCTTTGAACTGTACGACCTCCCTCATTAACAAATTCATTGCCCCATAAAGTCCCTATCTAATACCTCAAATATGTATGGTAAATTTTACTCCATATAGACTGATGTTAAAATAACAATACTCAGGCAGGAAGGCTGACTTGTAGAATATTTCAGGGAATATTTGGGGTTAAGGAAAAAAGATGTTAATTCCATTCCAGGCAATGAAGTATAACTTCTTTGGTACAGCATGCAAACTTGAAAAATGATCATTTCTTCAACAACTGTTTTCTGGGCTATTACCTTAAAATAAATGGGACTCTTTTGATTATAATGCATTTTTGTAACATCTTTTGAAAGATATTGGTTCACCAAGTAATGCATTATGTCTAAATGCTGGCATATGACTTTACTTAAACAGTTCAATATTAATGTCACTACCTATGTCATCTGAAGAGAAGCTGGTGGCAGGGAAGGATTCTCAATAATGAAGTTTCTGTACAAAATTTTTAATTTTTAACACTACTCTAAGTGCATTGAATTTTTGTTTATTTCAAAAAGTAGGATCATGTCTAATTTCCTATTTATTCTCATTGCTTTTTGATGTCTAAATACTGCAATCAGTCAATGCAGACGGATCCTCTCAGTGATATAACCTTATCATCTCTTAGTATGCCTTTGGAGAGTGGGGTAGTGGGGGGGGGGAGGGCTAACAGTCCATTCAAAACTGTGGCTTCCAAAGAGGTCTGCTGAGCCAGTTAGAGTCAAAGTAGAGAAATGAACTCAAAAGACTATCTTATTATGTTTGCATTTTACAATGGTAATGGTAGTAGATATTCTCAAAGGACCCTGAATGATCACAATGGCTTTGTATGAAGACACTTTAAGAAATTAAAAAATTGCATTGGTGAGAAAAAGATCCTAAGAGTTAGGATGAAGAATCATTCCCATTATAACAAAGTGCCTACTCATTCTTCAAGGTTAGTAAGCACTGTTTTAGGAGATTTCATTAGGAATCTTTACTCCACATGCCCTACAACCCCCTTCAGATTGTTTTCTTGTTTGTTTTTTGCTTTTCAAATAAAAAAAACATTTAGAAGGAACACAATCTGAGTCCTTCACAAATGCTAAAACTTCCATTTTTAATGTGGTGTACATGAAGGAACATGCAGAAGTCTTCATGGAAGGGCTAGAAATATGGAAACACCAATTTCAGAAGCATAAATCTAGACAAATATTTTATCTGGAAGCAATAGTTCCACATTTTGATATTCTTGTTTATTAATAGTTTCCATTATTTTAATACTAATATTTTTCACTTGCCATCAGGTAAGAAATAAAAAGAAGAGTCAGAAGGGAAGATGTTCCCTTAAAAGAAAATCCAGTCATTATTATTTTATTTAATATTCTAAGTTAGTGATTTATCTTAAAAATCTCTATCATATTTGATCAGATAAATGCCATACTAAAATGTAGTAAGCCCTCAACTCTCACTTAAAATGAAAACTAATTGAATATATCAAAGAAATTATCCTGGAAGCATTAAAACTACTTATTGCTAGTTGATTATTTTAGAAAAATACATTTCAATGAATTTTTAACCCAGTGTTGGAGAAATGTGCATGGTATATCTCCACATACATTTTGTGTCAAAATATTGCTAAAAGCCATTACATAAAAGTCATTTAAAAATTACTACCTATGTAAAAATAGATAGACAATTATCAGTTGATCTACTTATCAAAACCCACAAGCTCACATACCATTTGAGATTCAAATGCTCAAAAAATTTTTCATAAAGCGACATGAAACATAACTTTAAAAACTTGTTAAAATATTGAAACATAAAAATATGCAGTCATAAAGATTTGTCATTTGGGGTCACAGAGATGTACCATACTCCTTTTTATGGGAATCCCAAACTGGTAGTCAAAACCCTGGCTCTCACTATTAAAACCCAAAGAGACAAACATTCCTTTCTGAAACCTCAACCTCTTTGAGTCAGATTATCTTAATAGAGACTTTGACTGCAGTGAGTGATTCAGCCTTGACACCATCTCAAACTGCTTCCATGGCTGGTGCTAACCTGAGGATTGTTTGACATGGTTCTAAATTCTGCTAGCGCTAAATTGAGAATCCTTTGGTGTGGGTCTCTTGGGACAAATATCTCCAAATTTCCAATTCAGCAAGTGACAGGTTTCCCTGAAGAACAAAATCCCAAGAAAAATGCTTGGCAGGTGTTGGCTGCTGTCATGTCAGGAAGCCTCCTGCTCAGAGTAGCTTCTTGGCTCCTCTTTGTATCCATTGGTTTACTTCTTTTTCATCAGAATTTCCATCAATATTTTGAACAATTCAATAACTCCTGCAAATGTCTTTTTAGTTTAATTTAAATTTGGTGCCTATTGATTGTAAACAACTAGCCAACTTTATATAAAAGAAGAAATAGCTTGCAGCAAATGGTCCCTTTTAGAAACAAATGAGAGTCTAAAATTATTTCTCTAGTCTAATGAAAGCTAAAGAAATTAAATATTCTATTAATGTCTGTGAAAAATTACTGCTATCCCATGCATGTTGCAGCAACTAGGTTAATTAATATAAATGTTGGGACACCAGGAATGGTGTTTGATTGCCATATGTGGGAGACTGACTTTGACATTGTTATAGCGTAAGATGAACATCAGGAATGATTCAAAGACTGAGATACAATGGGTATTTCAAAGAGTGTTGAAGTGCTTAACCCCCTAAAACCCAACTCATCTTCCTGAACTAGGGTTTCAGGAGTGGCACTGAAAAACAGCATCCAACCACAAAAGGATTGATTTCGTGCAAGTGAATAATTCAGGTAATGTATAAAGGGTTTGTTTAACTGGCCTTTAAAAAATTAGTACCATGGGCTAATAGAAGACAATATTAATGGGAGACTGTTGTGCCCAAGGGAGATGATCAATAAGACTCTTTACCATAAATTAATAAGGTTTTGAAAGGTATCCAAAGGCAGATAAAAACAAATGAAAATCATAGATCCAAGAATGTGTTTGGGGATTGCACTAAATGCTAGCTCCAACTTAAAAAACATTTTTTTCTGAACATCATAGCCCAAAGAAGTTAGATGTTGCCTGTCTAGCAGATAAAATAGCACATAAATCTTAAAGGCTTGTCTCCAAGCAAGCAGCCATTGCTAACACAATGTTCGCAAACACTCTCCCCCGCCCCACTGGATTCCTTAATATCAGTTTCCCTTTACCACCTCCTCATCACTGTGTGTGCTCCTCCCACTCCCCACTGAAACCCTTATTCCACTTGCTGTCCCCATTGCATCATCAGTCCTGGTGGATTTCATATACCAAGAAACAGAAAAACATACAATGCAACTTCATGAGGGTAACATCCAATGACATAACACTTCAGAGATAAACTCTAATATAAAAAAACCCAAAACACAGAAAACGTTGATCTGCTCCAGCATTCCTCAGAGGATGGGGATCAACTGACAGTTTTAACTTTTCAAATCAGGTTTATCCCTTTGATCTCCAAAACTCATCTCTCTAATGCACTCTGCTCAGCAACTACTTTCCTACCACCCCTCAATTATGGATGGAGGGAGTTCAACAGAGGTTTGTATCCTATGTAGTCCCCGTGAATGTATCTTGTCCTCCCACTGTTGCCCATAGCCATCTACACACCAGATTCTTGCAATGTAGATTTTGATACTAGTCCCTCCTTAGACTTCGTATTATGTGATTTATAATCCTTCAGTAACCGATGATCGTGTGCTTCTTCCATGTGGACTTAGTTGGCAATCTCCCTTCGGGGGCTGCTTGTGTGGAGACAAGTCTTTCCCTCAGGTGCTACTTTATCAGCTAGCCAGGCAACCTGAAACCTATGCAACCCTGCACCATCCTCACAAGTGCTATGTTTGTGCCCATTTTTGCAGCCACGTTGACAATACATATCGTCCAAATTCTTCTTCCTTTTTGCTTCTCTTCTACCTTCCCATGCAGGTACTCTCTCTCTCTGCTATCTGCTTCCTTAACCTTGGACCTGCAGCTCAAGAGAGTTGAATGACCTTCAGCATATTAATTCATCCATGGACTTGTACTTGGACTGCCATGAGAATTAATTAACCCTTATACTCTTGTTCACTGTATAAGCCTATGCTTTCATATATAAATATAATCAGAAGAGGCCTGTTTTTTTTTTCTTGAGAAACCTACCTAACACACTCCCTTATTT
This sequence comes from Nesogale talazaci, assembly GCA_004026705.1. NCBI lineage: Eukaryota > Metazoa > Chordata > Mammalia > Afrosoricida > Tenrecidae > Nesogale > Nesogale talazaci. The sequence goes on along the minus strand of PVJH01016079.1, from coordinate 33,609 downwards.
AATGTCCAACTTTTATATGCATCCAACCTGATTGAAAATACCCTGGATTGGCTCCAGTACATCTTTATCCTCAAAGTGACAACCCTTGTTCTGTTCACAAACTGCCTCTTGATCCCTGTACAGGTTCTTTATGAACTCAATGTAGTGTTCTAGAATTCCTGTCCTTCTTAATGTTGTCCATAGTTGGTTATGATCCACACAATCTAATGTCTTGGCATAGTCAACACAAAACAAATTAATGTTTTTCTGGTACTCTTTGCTTGGAGCCAAGATCCATCTGACATCAACTATGATATTCATTGTTCCCTGTCTTCTTCGGAATCCAGCTTATATTTATAGACTTTCCCTGTCTTTGTATTGCTTCAACTGTTGGGGAATGACCTTCAGTAAAATTTTATTTGTGTGTGACATTTATGGATAATTTCCATATTCTGTGGGGGTCATCTTATTTTGTAATCTGCACAAATATGGATTTCTATCCATTAGATGGCCAGGTAGACATCTTTAAGAGTCTTCAGACCTCCATCCCAGTGGGCCGCAGTCCCACGCACAACCACTATGCCACCGGGGCGCAGCGTCAAATCTGTTTTGAGATGCTAAGTTCAGGTGGGATAGATTCAAGGTCATATTTTGACCTTCATGGACTTGTTTTAATTTTCTTCTATTCCAACATGAACTTTAGTAATCAGCCCAAATATAGATATCTATCCAAGTAGACAGCTTTCAAATTTCTTGTCATAGTTGGGTGAGTGCTTTTAGTGCATCGCCAGCTTGTTGAAACATATCAATTGGTATTTCATCAGTTCTGACAACTTTGCCTGAGTGTATTTCTTCCCCAAACAGATTTTGTTTGTTTATTTGGAAGTCTACAATACTTTCAATATCCTTCTCCAGCACCATAACTCAAATGCATCTCTTCTTTCTTGGTCATCCCTTATTCCATGTTAGATTTTCATATGAATATGGGGCAACTGAAAATACTATCAGGCACAACTCACTCCTAAAAGTCACATCTTAACTTTGTCAATACTCTGAAGAAACCTAGTGCAGCAGACTTACCCATTGCAACTTGTCTTTTGACCTCTTAACTGCTGCAGCACCAGAAGCATTGCAACTTCATTCTCCTCATTTATCATGCACTTATGTATTGGTCTACTTGTGAGGATTTGGGTATTTTTTACATCGAGTCATAAGACATATTGAAGTCTGCAATTCTTGATTTTCGTCAGCAAGTGTGTCATGTCTTTCTTTCAGGAAGCAAGGATGTGCCATATGTATATGGCAGCTTGTTGGTTTTTCAGCATACATACTGAGTAAGTATGGTTGGAGGCTACAACTCTGATGCGCACCTTTCCTGATGTTAAACCATGTAGTATGATCTTGTTCTGTCTGCACAACTGCCTCTCGATCAATGTACAAAGCTTCCCATGAGCACAATGAAGTGTTCTGGAATTCCCATTCCTCTCAAGTTTATCCATCATTTCTTGACCCACATAGTCAAATGCCTTTTCATAGTCAATAAGACACAAGCAAGCATCTTTGTGATATTGTCTGCTTTCAGATAAGACACATATGACATAAGCAATGACATCCCTTTTTCTGTGACCTCTTCTGAATCTGGGCTGAATGTCTGGCAGCTCTCTATTAATGCATTGCTGCAAGTGTTATCAGTTGATATTCAGTAAAGTTTTCCTTGCATGTGATATCAGTGATATCATTCTATTAATTGATCATTCTGTTGGATCACCTTTCTTTGGAATGGTACAAATATGGATCTTACCATTTGGATCCTTTAAATTTCCTGGTGTAGATGAATGAGTGCTTTATCAGAGTGTTGAAACATTTTAATAGGCATTCTATCAATTCTTGAAGAGAATTGTTTTTGACTAATGTTTTCAGTGAAGCTTAAACCTTTTCCTTTAGCACATTGGTTCTTGTCAATCTGCTATCTCCCAATCCTTCCTGAATCATTCAATATTTTGCCCATAAACTCTTCGCAGTATGACAAGAGGAGACTTGAATTTAAAAAAAAATTGTTTTAGTTTAAGATAGGTTGAGTGTATGCTTACCTTTTGTTTTTCTAATTCTACGTCTTTGCAATTTCTTTATAATATTTGTGTCTATTCTTTGTTGCCCTTTGAAATTTTCTTTTTTTGGAGGGGGGGGCATCACTGTTCTCCGGTGGTGGGAGTAGGAGGCCCAGCGCCACTGCTGGAATTGAACCTCCGTCCCAGTGGGCCGCAGTCCCGCGCACAACCAACCCTTTGAAATTTTCTATTCAGCTCTTTGACTCCATCCTTTCATTTGCTTTAGCTTCTCTATGACTCAGAGCAAGTTTCAGAGTCTTTCCTGACATTGATTTTGATCATTTCTCTCTTTCCTGTCTTTTAAATGACCTTTTTTTTTCTCTTCTGAGTGATATTCTTGATGTGCTGAAACAACTCATTTGGCCTTTTGTCATTAGTGTTCAGTGCATCAGCTCTGTCCTCGAGATGTTCTCAAAATTGAGGTGGGGTAGACTGAAGGTCATATTTTAACTCTTTGGACTTGTTTTAATTTTCTTCAGTTTTATTCGGAATTTATATATGAATCATTGGTGATCTGTTCCATAGTCAGCCCGAGTTGGTTTTAGCTGCCCTATTGAGCTTCTCAAACACCTATTCCAGCAGATGTTGACCGTTTGATTTCTATGCATTTCATCTGAAGAAATCCGTGTGTTTAGTTGTATTTTGTGTTGTTGAAAAAAAAGTATCAGCTATGACCAAATTATTAGTTTTACATATTTTTATCATGCAATCTCCAGCATTGTTCCTACCATCATGTCTTATTGTTCAACTTCTGCTCCTTCTCCCCCCACAACTTTTGCATTCCAACTACCAATAATTATCAAAGCAACTACAACGATTCACCTTAAAAACTTGCATATGAGATCAAAAAACAAGGAACTTGCAATGGTAGACTCTAAGTGTGGTTGGCATGCAAAGAGATTTATTAAATCTGCTAAATATCAATGAATACCAACTAATATCAGGAAGGCAAATAGATATGATTGGAAATTAATTGGCCTCTTTCCAAGCTTCCCAATACTACTATTTCCATGACAACTAGAGACAAGAGAGCTGAATATGACAGGTGTAAGATTGGAAAATGAACAAAAATATGAAAATGCTATCTAAATATACACCGGTGCTCTTTCATCAACCAGATTAATTCTGGTTGAATTAATTCTGGTTGATTCTGGGGAATTATCTCTGAAGAAGAATGATGCTTTTCCCTTTATAGAAAGATAAGCAAGCCCTCCCTGGTCATGTGGGAGAACTGGCATTGACCTTTTTACAAACAAGTTGATTATTCATTGCATCTCCACCTCAATTCTGCATCCAGTGACTCACGTTGTTATTGAAATTGGCGATGGTGGGAGTATTGACATCATGGAACTCAGTAGAGGATGAAAATCCAGACCTTTTCTTTTCCCCCAGAGACTGTTGTTAAACATTTACCAGACTATCACTTTGTGCTCGCATCCATAATGAACACATGGTATTTTAACAGATAAAATAATAGAGATAAACACAACCTCTCTGCCGTGACTTGACTTATTTCACACCTTTTTTTTTTCTCTTCTTAATTAAAAGGCCATCTCCAGAGGAGGAAGGAAATCAGTATTAAGAACAGGAAATTCACCACAGACTTGTGTAATCTGATACCCATCAGAAAGCAATCATATGCCATCTCTGTCAGAGACAGAGCCCTCATTGGATGTTTCATTTCCAATTTTTTCACCAGACTTTTACAAAGAAAAATTACTTCCTACTGAGTATCCATTAGCTCCCTGCACTGATGCTAATGAACAAACAGAGAGTGAGCTGAGAGCAAATGGAGATGAGTCACCAAATACACTTAGCAGGCACTTCCTGCTCGCCTGCCTGCGTCATTGTAAAGAGGCCTGTCCTTTAGCTGCCCAGGAAAAGTCTCAGTTCCAGTTGTTGCCAGGAGAACTGCTGATGAAGGAGTTTCCTTGAAAGGATGTAATAATTTGTACTCACAGAGTCATCTGCGCACATTAGTCTCATATTTGGGAATTGCATCCAGGTTAAAATCCTATTAAATGAGTAATGTTAAACTAAGAATAGATGTCCTTTTAAAATATGTTACTTGATCAAGAACAGGAAGTCAAACCAATAGGATTGAGAGAGGCTCCATTGGTACTGTGAGGCCGGTGATGGCCACAAGTGTGGAGCAGTCAAAAAAAACGGACACCGTGACTTTGCGCTGGAGGATTCAGATTTTCAGGTTATTTTTGTTTTGTTGTTTTCTAATCGTGGATGCTATCAGTGGTAGAAAGGAGAAGTTTGTGCCTCCGAGGGTTGCCCTACAAATGCGCTACAATACTGAATATTTAACAAGCAGCAGATGGAAGAAAGATAGCTGATTAGCCTCTGGGAAGGAGGTGACACACTTTGAATACCCAGGGTACTAATGGGAACAAATGATAATTTCCAGTTAATGTCACTGAACCAATGACGTTGATCCCTTGATGAGTATGCAGGTGTTCCCATAGAGACGTGTTTTAAGAATCATTTAAAAAAATATCCTCGTCAAATAAATTGTGCCATTTAAATAAGGTTAAGTGTACAATGTAGTGACGTGAATTATATTCACATTGTTGTGAACCATCACCATTATTCATTTCCAAAATATTTTCTTTTTTTCCCCATTTCCCCCATTTTCAAAATATTTTCATCACCCCAAACAGAAACTCAGAACCTATTAAGAAATATAGCCCCATATCCCATACCCTCCAACATCTGGTAAACCCCAGTCTCCTTTCTATTCTTACATAAGACTAGATATTTCATGTTAAGCGGTAGTCTAAAACATATATCTTTTTGTGTCTGGCCCATTTCATTTAATCAAATATTTTAAGTTTCACCCATGTAGTAGAACTTCCTTGTTTCTTATTGCTCAGTAATAGCTAGTTGAATGTCAAAATCTCATTTTATTTTAATAGTTATCTTTTGATGGACACTTGGTTTATTTTCACCTTTCAGTTATTATGAATAATCCTGTACTCGACATTGGTATACACATTTCTGTGTCCCTACTGACAGTGAATACTTTTTGTCAATTCGTTGTTCAGAGCCAGAATGGTTCAGTAGAACTCCTGCTGGGTTACATTTAAGTATATTCTATTTGTTTCAAAAAATGTATTGAAACTACTCTATACAGATACATGATACATCAGAGTGAGAATATTGAGAATGCAAAAAAATGAAGATGAAAGTGATTGAGGGCCATGCAACATGTACTAGAGATGGCTCAGGGCACCTTGGGAGCTTAGTGGCCATGAATTGGGCTGCTTACCTACAAGGTCGCCAGATTGAAACCACCAGCAGCTCTGAGGGAGAAAGAAGAGACAGTTCACTCTCATAAAGAGTCACAGTCTTAGAAGCCCACTGGGGCAACCCTAACTTTCCTGACAGGGTTTCCGTGGGTCATAAATGACTCCATGGCTGTGAGCTGGGTTTGACTTTTGAGAGAAGACAATGTATAGAAATTGACTTTGTATAAATGAGCTTTTGAAAGGGGACCACATAATTGATTTCGAGCATCTTGAAAATCAGATAAAGAGGGAAATATGATAAAATTTTGATTTGGAGCTTTTGGGAGAAGAGCAAATTGTTTAGGAAAATAAATGACAGAGATTTTCTACATTGATTATTCATCAACGTTTTCCTGCAAAGATACACAGATGTTCACAAATTAGGGATAACACTGAATATTTAGTTTTGGGGTCTGGCGAACATTAACTTTAATTGATATCACATAATTACATTGAATATATATAAGACTAAATTTTAGTATAGAATATGACAAAAGATATTATCAAAATGCCTAGCAACTGAAAGTAGGAATAAATCTATATGAAAAGTGTCTTAAGTGGTTAGTAAACTTAATAAGCATGTGAACGAGGAAGATTGATGAAAAATCGGTGCATTTAAATGAAGATGTTGGTGAAGAATATTGAAATGGCCAAGGACTGCCAGAAGAACAAATAAATCTCTCTTCGAAGAAGTACCTTTAGAAATTCTCCTTAGGAGTGATAGGTATGTCTTGGACATGTGCATTGAACATGTTTTTCTGATGGGCTAGTCCCTAGAAAAAATTTATAGTGCTTGAGGAATAGAGAGTTAGAGAATACAATGAAGGTAAAGTGGCTGCAACAAAATTCACTCAGAGACACAATCGATTCCCTCACAGCACCAGTCGGGAGAATGGTTCAGCACCAACCGGTGTTCCATGCTGTTGTGCATAGAGTTCTATTATTTGCAGCTGATGGGATGGCATCTAGCAGTGACAATAATAACAGCAAAAACTGTAATAGAAGGGAGTCTTCCTTTATAAGGATTACATTATAGTAAAAGATATCAAAGGCTAAAGAAATGGGTGGGTTTTATTATTATGATTCAATCTTCCCTGTCATTTATAACTGGTTGATCAGAAGAACCAAAGCAAACCACAGTGATCCTCAGAACACTCTTCTTTCTCCCTTAAATTCATACTTTAACCTGAGAGGAGCACCTTTTGTAAGGTCAATTTATGTCTTCCAGCCTGTCCTCTTTTCTATTTTGTATAGGGGTCATTATTGACTGAAACCCATTCAATCTCCCTGTGCATACTATATAAATAAGGATATTTAAACATTAATACATATTTCTCTTAACTTATCACACTATTAGCTTGTTACTTAAACCCACAATTTAATATAAGCTGAAAATGTAGTCATCCATATTCTCTGATCCACAAAAAATATGATATTTTGGTTCTTTGTATTCATTAAAGGTGTGGAAAGAGGAAACGGAAAGAAGATAGGAATGACAAGCAGGTCACGTGCTGGTGGCAAAGAACTCCTTGGCAAAGAATGGGGCTATCTTAAGTAGGACATATGGAAGAGACTAACTGCATTTTGAGCAGGCATGGGTGATGTAGTTAGGAGGAAGAAAAATAATAGACTCTGGGATAGATCATTTCAACACAGTCATATATCTTAGAACTACTCTATTGTGAAGTCAAGGGCACCTTAGAAGTTTATTTAATGTACTGAATTCTGAACCCTGTTCTTCACCACTTCTGATTCAAAAGTTGAGTCAAGAGGGATGGCTCACTAGAGGGTGCAGAAAAGTAGTGTTAGACAAATTGACCTCAGGTAATTCACAAACCAGATTTTATGTCATTCCCTTTTTCTTTCAATCTTCCTGTCTTCTCCTTGTTACCTCATGTGGGCACACCCACATGCTTTTGATTCTGAGCTCTGTATAGAGTCAACTTTTGCACACAATTCTTCGCCATCCCTAACATCAATCTTTGTTTCCTTCTTTTGTCTGCCCCTGTCTACATTTATCTTTTATTTCAAGACATGGGTATTTATAGAATATGCTGCATTTGATTTTTTACTTAATAAAACCTTTCTCAGTGTTTTGCAGCAATAGCATATCTGTATCTTTTCTTTTTATTGGCTAATCATAATTACATCAAGTATTATTCAATAATCGTTTTAGAGAAGCCCCACTGGTGGCATGTTGATTAAAGCGGAAGGGAATTTGGCTTGAGTTTGTTTCATTCCAGCACCCCTAGAGATGGTACCTCACGCTTTGGGAAATACTATTCTAATTCACTTTAACAATATTAAATTGGGGCTGTGTAATCCACTGTAATGAGTGGTTATCTTGCACATTGTAGGATATTTGGCAGATTCTGTGGCCTTAACTATGCTTATACCAGGAACCCTCTTAGTCTTAAAACTAAAATAAAAAATGTCTCTAGGAATTGCTGAAGGTTCCCTACTAGAGGACAAAAATAACCCTTCCTTGAGAACCATTACAGTTGTTCTTTGTACAAACTTCCTTGAAAATTTAGTCTGGGCCAAAGGATGGTTCCTGCCACTGTTAAAGGATCTAAAGAAAAGTGAGAGGCACATGGAGAATTTTCTCCTAGAGCAATTCCAATATATAAAAATCATTCTTGCATGGAAGCGATATGTAATCCTCTGTGTATCATACATATTTCAGTACAGTGGTATTTGATATATGCTTCAATTCTAGTGTTGCTTTTGAGTCAGTGTTGGACTGCTAACTGCAAGATGGTCAGTTCAAACCCATCAGCCATGACCCATGGAAGAAAGATGAAGCTCTCTGCTGAAACGTTATATATATGATTGTTATGGATTGGATTCGACTCGATAGCAGAGGCATATGCATAGATAAAAGGAGCTCTGGTAGTTTAGTGGATTACACCGTGAGCTGCTCACCACAGTCCAGGATTTGCACTGAAGGAGAAAGATGAAGCTCTCTACTCCTGTAAAAATTTGAAGTCTTGGAAACAAACAGGGACAATTCTATTCTGTTCTTCAAAGTTTCTATGAGTTGGAACTGGCTTGATAGCGGTGGACTTGGTTTGACTTTATAGACACATTTTAATATGGAAGAAAGGGATCAAGAGACTTGTATTCTTAGTAAGTTCCTCATAAAATGCAATAGAATCAATGATGGGATTTTTAGTTCTTTGAAGCCTGATAACTGATCCCTTTGACACCCTGTGGTCCTACAAGCTGGTGTGCTTCTTCCATGTGGGCTTTGTTGCTTCTGATATAGATGGCTGCTTGTTTACTTTCAAGCCTTTAAGACCCCAGGTGCTACATCTTTTGATAGCTTGGCACCATCAACTTTCTTCACCACCTTTGCTTATGCACACATTTGTCTTCAGTGACTGTCAGGAAGGTGATCATCATGGAATGCCAATTTACTAGAACAAAGTGGTCTTGCATTGATGAAGTACTTGAGTGGAGACCCAGTGTCCAGCTGCTGCCTTAATACTAGCCCTACAAGTGAGTATATGCATGTAGATCTATTTCCCCAACATCCTACATAAATATATTTACCTCTGTACATGCCTGTATTTATTCCTCTGCAAATGCCTCTGCCTCCCAATTTCTTCCTCTACTTTCTTTTACTTTCTTCTTGTCCCACTACCATGCTCAGTCTTCATTTGGATTTCAGCAATTTCTCTTTGTTACATTACTCTTGATCAATCCCTGTCGGGTCTCTCAAATCCACCTTGTCACTGATTTTGGATCACTTGTTTTTCCCTTATCCCTGGGTTCGTCAATACCACTTCCTTTACCCCCACTTTCTCATCTCCCATGTTCCTCTGGAACCATCAATCCCATTGTTTTCTCTTCTAGACTGTTTATCAAGCCTATCTTTTCTAGATAGACTTGCAGATATAGTATGTACCAAAAAAGACATATGCAAGATGAAGCAACAAAAGAAAACAAACTGATGACAACAACAACATAAAAACAATGTCCAGAAAGAATATACAAGTAATTAAAAGAAAAAAGAAAAATAATAATAACAAAAGAAAAACCTGTAAATAGTTCAAGGTCTGTCCATTGACTTCCAGGAGTGTCCCCCAGTTGGGTCCGATAGGATGCCACACCTGGCCCCAAAATATATCCTTGGCACCCCCTTTGACGACTAGCTCAGAAACAACAAAGCCCTCATGGAAGAAGCACACCAGTCTGTGTGATTACGAGGTGTTGAAGGGTACAGATAGGAAACAGAAACATGGGGAATCCAGGACAGATGATTCCTTTAGGACCAGTGATGAGAGTGCCAATACCAGGAAGTTGGAGGGAAGGCAGAGTAGAAAGGGGGAACCAATTACAAGGATCTACATATAGCCTCCTCCCAGGGGTATGGACAATGGGGAATTGGGTGAATGGAGACATCAGGCGGTGTACGATATGACAAAATAATAAAATTTTATAGATTATCAAGGGTTCATGAGGAAGGGGGGAATGGGGAGGAAGGGGAAATATGAGGAGCTGATACCAAAGGCTTAAGTAGAAAGAAAATGTTTTGGGAATGATGATGGCAACAAATGAACAAATGTGCTTTGCATACAATGGATGGATGTATGGGTTGTGATGAGTGGTATGAGTCCCCAATAAAGTGATTTTTAAGAATTGCAACAGACTCTGAGAGTAAGTAAAAAAGTATTGCACAAATTATTAAAACCTTTATACTATGAAAACATTCAAATGTGAAGCTACTGTTCTAGACATATCCTTCCTCTAAGTCTATCCTCTTCTGAGGTGGCATTTTTATTTCTCTAATCTTTCCCTGAAGAATTCTGTGAGCTGTAATAAATATCACATGAAAATGGCAGCTTAGGAATCCTGGAGGGACAAAAGTTGTGTTCCTTTTAATCGTTCCTTGTGCGTTAAAAACGAAAAGATGGTTGTAGGTGTAAGGTCAGGGATGTGGAGGGGGTTAGGGTTCCCAAGGGAAATCTATAGGCCAGTTCTTGCTATGTTCAAAAGAAGGAGCAGGTGCTTTGTTGTAAGGGAAAAGCATTCCTCAACATTTAGCCTTTTTCTCAGTAAAAGTTTTCAATTTTCTTAAAAATTATTCATATGAAGCCCAGTCATCATTCTATGTACTTGGAGATTAATTTACCAAGATAACCCCTTTGCAAATACAGTTGCCATGACCTTCTGAGCAGACTTCTTTGCCTTGAAGTTAACTGGTTCACCAGATCTCCCGGAAAGACACGGTTTTGACTGGACAATTTTAAAGGCATTTGACTGTACTATTATTCAGTGTATTATTGAGAGAATTTGTCTGCAGCCAACTACTCATCACAGAAGCATAGTAAACTGGTATATGGGTAAATCAAAACATGAGTCCCAATACTTTCATACCCATCCTTATTTACTTTAAATGGCTGTTCACATGTACTTTATAAAAAATTTTAAAATTTAATAGACTTGTACCAATGATACTATTGTTTTAGAGGATGAGAAAGAAGATTAAGACTCAGTGAGTTTATGGATTATTAATATTCAGAAAAGAAATAGAGAATTTTAATTCCAAGCTATTTCTTTCTCCCTAGAATTACCATATGCAAGGAGGCTTCATAAAGTTGATGGAAAAATTTCATTATTTCTTCATTCCATATTTTCTATGAACTTTGAAGCCACTTATAAATATTGTATACAAAATATAAGAATATTGATATGAGGCAGTACTTTTATTAGGCTCTTAAGTGTCACATTTTTTATATTGATGTTTGAGGTGAATAAAAGAAGAAATAGGTTGGTCCAAAAATCTGGAGATAAAAAAGAAATGGGTAAAATTTACATATTTAAGATATTATAGCTGGGCAAAAGATGTTGTTGCTCATTGTGGTGGTCATGTATTCCTATTGTCCATTTCATGATTGGGATGTAGGGGTGGAGTCTAGCCTATCATTCTGGAGATAGCCAATGAGTAGCCAATGAAGCCTCCGCGTGGGCATGGCTTTCTCCTGAGAATTCTGGGAAGTCTCAGGTATTTCCCAATGGTATTTCCCAATCGGAGAAGAGAGACTCAACTCTCAGTCTCTGGGAGTCAGTCTCTGAGACGACAGTCTACTGACAAGATGAGAAGACAGCATGCTGATCTATCCTGATTCCTGGAGAATGGAGGATCCAGAAGCCACATGGGCTTGCTCTGACGGAACCAGACCTCTGGGACTGGAGAAGCCACAGAGAAATCCCTACCAGTGCTGAGATCCTCCCACCGCCAATGTATACTGCTGATGGACCTTGAACCCTGGAAACAAGGAGCCATGGGGAGACCTCTGGCAGCACCGGGATGCCTCTACTGCACATGCTTCATGAGTCGAAAGGAGACTATATACTGATATTGAACATATGGGTTAATATAGGACTTATGACTCTGGACTGGACTGGGTTGGGATGCTTTCTCAATGTTCCATTCCTTTTGTATATAAACCTTTCCTTTATATTCATATGTGTGTCTATGAATTTTTTTCTCTAGTCTACCCAGACTAACACACTCATCAAATCACCATATATACTGTTAGCATATATTTCATAGCATTTTAAAGATGTAGGAAATTATTATATTTTAATTATTTACAAGACCTATAATAGAAAATAACATACTTTTTGATTTATCAGTATTTTAAATTTATTCTAAATATATTTAAATTTATTAGTCTGTATTTCAAGTTAGATAGCTTAAAGATTTTTTTCCCTTGAAATTTTTGTTAAAAGTAGGTATAGGAGGCATTTATTGTTAGGTGCAAGATAGTTTATGTCAATGCCGCTATGGACACAAATCAAAGAAGGCATACAAGTTATGCAATTACATTTAAACATTCATCAGACATACATAAAACAATAAAGTATAAAGACTCGATGATCCAAAATGACAGAAGTAAGAGAATATTTATGAGATTAGTTAGTAATAGCCAGTGTCCCCAGCCCTAAGCCAGGACCTCCTGAGGGAAAGAGAAACAAGCACCCAGCTTGTGGTGACCATGCAGGACTTCTGTGACAAGCTGTAAATAGGAGACACCTAGAAAGCACTGTTGCTTTCTCTCGTTGATGATGCTTGCTGAGTTCTAGGACTGTGAGAAGTTAGCTCCTACAGGCAATATTTAGTTGTCATTGAATGGAGTTTGGAAGTAGATCATCAGAACTTTCTTCCTGGTGTAGGAGATCCAAGTTAGACACCAAATAAAATGTGAAAACACCACTGAAATCTGTCAATCATGGTTGATCCTACTGGTATTGGCAATATTGGTGACCTTATTCCAGCATGATAGCAACGTGGAAGCTGCAACAGTATTACAAAATGGTTAGTGGTTATACTTCTCTAGGTTCTCACTATACTTAGCTATAAGGCCAATATAACGGTCTCCTTTGGAAGTCAGTGCTATGTTGATTGTCATAGTCTAGTTGCTACTAATTAACCTCTAAGAGCCTCTCTCTCTCTCTCTCTCTCTCTCTCTCTCTCTCTCTCACACACACACACACACACAATTTAAGCACACACACAAAAGCAGCAAAAGCATGAGCAAAAAGTATTTTTTAATTAAAAATGAATTTTATTGAACTTCATTTTAACTAATATTTTCTTGAACTTCCAGTGAAGATTCTTATTCAAAATCTCTACACAAATTGATCAATGGCTGATTGCAATCTTCACAGCAAGCAATTATTCTCATTATTTGCATTCTATTTGTTCTTTTACCAAGGATATAGTGTCTTTGCCCTTTTACATTTTCACCTTTGTTTATAATCATTGTTGACGTATATGTCAAAATTTCCCAGACTATAATCAACTAATCTAGGCCGCATTCTTTCTTTGAAAGTAGAATCATGATTCTAATAATCATAGTAGCTACATTCTAAGCAAGGCATCTTATCTTTTGAAGGGAGATTGGCCCTAGGTCACAAATTTTCCACTGTGGATATCTAAGTGTCTTTTAACATTATGTCAATTTGCCTTTACTCTGAAACATCGAAACCAACTCCCAATCAAAACCAAACCACACTTACTGCTGTCAAGTTGATCTGACTTATAGCAACCATAAATGACACAGCAGAATTGTCCACGCAACTTTCAAAGTTGTAAATTGTTGTGGGATGAGATTGCCACATATCCCTTGCCAGAAGTGTCTGCTAGGCTGGAATTATCCATGTTTGAATTGGCAACCAAATGTTTGAACCCTTGTCCTACAAAGCTCATTGAACCAGCAAATAGTTGCAACAAATTCTTCACTAGAGTCACCTTCATTGACTGAAAGTTCAGTCTCTAATTAATTCAAATGGTTTTGAGCTTTTTCTTGAATGAAAACAAAAGAAAAATAGTGCTCTTGCACTAACACAAAAGAAAAAAAAGCAAAAATTAAGCCCACTGCCATTAAGATGATTCTGAAATGAACCCCGTGTGTTTCTGAGGCTATAAATCCTTTTTTTTTTTGAGGCTATAAATCTTTAAGGGAGTAAAACACCTTATTTCTCTCATAGGGGGAGTCAGTGGTAGAGTCAAACTGCTGATCTTCTGGTTGACTGATCAATATATATAACCTTGTTGGTGGTGGTGTCATTGTGACAGTCCCTATACAAAACCAAATGAGACACTGCATGGTCCGGCACTGTTTTCACAATTGTTCCCATACTGGAGTCCATTGTTGCAACTACTGTATCAGTCCATGACCTTGAGGGGCTTACTCCTTCTGCGGTCCCACTACTTTATCAAGCATGATATTCTTCTCCAGGGACTGGTCTCTCTGGAGAGTATGTTCAAAGTATGTAAGACAAAGTCTTGCCACTTTGCCTCTAAGGAGTTTTCTGGCCTGACTTCTTTTAAGACAGACTGGTTTGCCCTTTGAGCAGTCCATGGTACTTTGCATATTCTTCTCCAGCAGTATAATCTGAGTACATCAACTCTTTTTTGGTCTTCCTTATTCAATATTCAACTTTCACATGCAAATGAGGCAACTGACAATAGCATGGTGGGTCAGGTGCACCTTAGTCCTCAAAGTAACGGCTTTGTTCTTCAATACTAGAAAAAAGGTCTTGGGCAGGTTTACCAGTTGAACTCATCCTTTGACTGCCCTTCCTTAAGCACTGATGAACTCTTTCACAACTTCAGTCTTTTCTCTATTGACCAGGATGCTACCTAAAGGCCTAGGGGTGAGGATTTTGGTCTCCTTTACATTAATGCATGTGTACTTGTAGGACAGCTCTTTAGACACAATATATAAAACACTGATTTGCATAGATCAAAATCTCAAAAGACTGGACATTATTTACACAAACAATGGAAGATGGAAGAAGGGCAAAACAGTTAATGACCCCTTTTCACAAAGGCAGGATCATGCCTGCTAGACTAATATATGTCTAAATAACCAAAGATAGTCTGAGAATAGTACATATATTCTTAGGACACCATCCATTGGACACCCTCAAAACACCACATCCCAACCAAAGTTCAATGACCACCCGTTCCATAACCTTGGGATAATGCTCTCCTGTTTGTTACACTTGCATATCTCAGTCTTACGTCCAAAGGAATAAAAAATCGACATTCTTGATGAATTCGTGTTTACTGTGCATGAGCTAAGGTAAAATCGTGTCTTAAATTGAAATGTGGCAGGATAGGAGTATAAATCAGAGTGCTGCTACTAGCGTATTCCCAACATAGTATGTTTGACTGTATCTCAGCAATCAGTGCATGTCTGTAGACATGCTCGGTCAGTAAAACACTGTCTGAGTCTTGTGAGAGTGCCTTCATAAGAAGGTATGATAAAAAACTGGGCCAGTTAAATTCAAGACAGGAAGGTCAGCTTAGAAGTTTATGACTTTTTTTTTGTATTCCGAAGGAATAATCTTGATAGGTTTTCTCAAAGGACATGGAATGTTCACAAAGGTTCACAAGGAAGTTTTATTAAAAATGAGAGGAAATGTTTCGAGGAATGTTTCATTTCATGCTGACAATGTATCTGCTCATTTTTTAAGGGCTTCCTATGAGAATTTCATTGCAAAACCTTATTCTATTCACCTTATAGCCTGTCAGTCTCCAGTCAGGGACCTTCAGGGCTTTTTGGTTTCAGTTCTCAAATTAAAATAACATTGAAAAGATGCACGATGTGAATCCATCAAGGATGCCAAAATTGTCATTTTCATCTCTTATAAAATGAAAATACCACCTTCAGAAGTGTGTAAGCTCAGATGGAGGTTATGTCCCAAAGCAAGAGTTTCATACTTTTAATATTTTTAAAAATAAAGGTTTCTATAATCTCTTTTTCACATAACCTTATATAGCACAGGGCGAAAGATGTACCTAGATTTAAGTATAGCAATTTCTTTTCTCATCATTGACCTTTCTTTTATAGTATGTTTTCATCTGCTTGTTTATAACTCTGCCATTTATTATGAAGCAAACTTTAAATGGGAATATTGAGCTGTTTAAAGCAAAAATGTTAAAAATCATTATGGATCGTCAATAGAATTTCACATTGATTGTTGAAACAATTAAGTCCATTGACTCATTTTCTTTGTTGTAGAATATGTGGGACATTCTTTTTGGTAGAAAATTTGGTATCTTTGAACCCTGCATCCAGTAAATAATTTATAATATAGTTGAGCTCAGTCCCCTAAAATGACGTATACTACTTTTGTGTCCATTCACTAATATTATAAGTTTGATCATGGAAAGTTAATACACACACAAACATGTATGGTATGTGTGTGTGAATATATATATATATATATATATATATAATACATGAACAAGTAGAAGAATGGACACCACAGATTATCAGTTTTTAAAGTTTCACTTATTTAAACTTGCCCTGACAATAGCATATTGCAATATTTAGGAGCTATTAAACTGTGTATAATTTAAGCCCATATTTACATTCAGTGCTCTTTGTTGATATTATGGTTCATACAGTTCTCTCTGATTTTGTACCAGAGGGAGCTTTGTAATGAAAACTTAGGCTGAGTAATTTCAAGCCTTAGCAGTTGAGTATTTTTTGTTTAACTACACTTAATGAACTTTAGTCCATTATTTATTCAATGGAGATGATTAAAATTCCAAATGGATTACTATGAGACTTAAATAAATAAGAAAATGTTTTCACATGAAAGTTTGTTTCTACCTATGTAAAAGACTTAAGAAACATGAAACCTTTTGCATTAGGATAGTGAATGGTAGTGTGACAGTAGGTTAAAGAGGAAGAAGCAGACACATTCCAAAGTAGATTTTAAACCAAAAGTGAGCATCTTCTGTTATTTAGTATCACCCTAAATGAGGACATGGTTGGGTAAATTTGATTACCACTGATGTAGGGTAAAGCAAACTCTGGAGTTGATCTGATAGGAAGATGGATGGGGCAGATCTTATATTTTTATCTGCTTTTCCTCTGAGAATAACACCCCTTTTAAGAATAAAATCAGGCTGCCTTAGGCAATGACAATCCACACTAACTAACTAAATCAGTTGGTTTTATGCCCACTCCTACACACGTTGACTCCGTGTGTGCGGGAGGAGAACTGCTTTTCAGCGATTGATTTTTGCAAGCCGATTATCAGTCTTTTGTTCTGAGTCACCTCTGGGTGTAGGAAAGTTCCATTTTGTCAGTTCACAACCTGGAACTATTCGCGCCGCCGAGAGATTCTGTGCTAACCGCGCCAAACTAAACTCACTGCCATCCCGTTCATTCGGATGGAGAGCGACCTGTCCCACAGGGGAAGATTTCCCCAAAGGGTTTCTGAGGTTATAATCTTTTTTTTATTCCCTCCCGCCCCACTCCCGAGGTCCACATCTTTGTCCCACAGCACAGTGTTTTGTTTTGGTTTTTGTAGCCCCCGACCATGACTGGTGCTTTTATCCTGCTCACCTGTAATTTAGTAGCCGCGCACTTATCCACGGCACTATCGTGGCTCCTGGGTGCTCACAAGTCACTAATTACTACGCCATCTTTGGGAAGAGAGTTCTCCTAGGTTATAATTATGATTCACCTACTCTTACCCGCTAGTTAATAGAATAAATTGTTGACTGCTTCTTCCACATATCAAGCACGCTATATTTTTCAGACGTTTCTTGCATAAAATTAGAGTTTAAATAATGGCATGTATTATACATACATGTATTATGCCTTATACTTTCACATAAAGCTGATAACTAATCACTAGGGAACTTTCTTTAGCCTGTCATCTATAAAGAATGTGTGCTGGTGTGACGCGTTGATAGCCATAATGACATAAGAACTTGATGGAAGGTCTGATATTCAGAGGTTCAATAGCCTTCGTCTCATTGTCAGTGAAAATTACTGTACAAGGAGAGCGATGAGAAAGAAATTTGTCAAAAGGTTTTGAAGGGGCAATCACAAGTTGCTGATGAAAGTAGATGGAGCTGAGGAAAAGATTTATGAAACCTGATTTGGACTTGAATAGTGTTATAAGATCCTTTTGAAATTCCACAGTGTATTTGGAGCCAGGAGAGAAGGGATGAGAAAGGGCGGAACCGAGTGCCGTTTGCCAGCAGACACATTAGGCCATATAGCCCAGATCGCAGTTGTAAAATCCGCTGCGTTACGGGCACAGTGGTTGTGGGAAATGCCTGTGGTTTTCCCAGCCTGCTTCTCTCAGCGGGCTTTGCCGGCAAGTTGTCTCAAAGGCTATAAGAAACCAGTAGGACAGGGAGCAGTGAAAGCTAATACTTGAGACAAAACAGAAGTAGCAATGAAGTGTTAATTGAAAAAATTTTTAGTATGGTGTGAATCATTTTAAGGAAAATTACACACACACACACACACTCACTCTCTGGGTGACTGAGGGTCCTGTACACAGAAAGGGAACAAGCCCAAGTCATCTGTGTAGAGATGACTGTGGCTTAATCAATAACCTGTTTTCTTCTGGTGGGAGTCAGAAATTTCAGCTCCTTAAACCGAGACTCCAGTTAGAGAATATACAATGTTACTGAACTTCTCAACTTTATTGTCCTTGCCATAACATTTTTTTTAGGGGGGCATCACTGCTCTCTGGTGGTGGGAGTAGGAGGCCCAGCCCCACTGCTGGAATTGAACCTCCATCCCAGTGGGCCGCAGTCCCGCGCACAACCACTACGCCACCGGGGCTCAGCCCCCTTGCCATAACATTTTAATCTGTTTAAATTTTTATGCTCTAATTCTCAATTTAAATGTATTTAATTTATCATTATAATAGGTAAAAAGTTACCATCCATACTGAATAATTAATACTGCTTCTCTTCATTTTGCTAGTGAGAAATTTAGAGATGACTAAGATTCTTTAAAATCTTTTTTTTCCCCAATGATTTTATTGTGGGCTCTTACAGCTCTTATAACATTCAATGCCTCATTTGTATCAAGCAGATTCTTTAAACTCTTTTTTTTGTGGGGGGCATCACTGCTCTCCTGTGGTGGGAGTAGGAGGCCAAACCCCACTGCTGGAATTGAACCTCCGTCCAAGTGGGTCGCAGTCCCGCGCACAACTACTACGCCACCGGGGCTCAGCCCTCTTTAAACTCTTAATAGACTAGAGAGGTCATAAATACTGACATATAGGGTTTTGTTTGTTAAAGTCCCTACTGAATATATTTCCTGTTCCAAATATAAAGTATTGTGAGGCCAGTTATGTCTGGTCAGTCAACGTGGTATGTATGGCTTTGAAATCCAATTTGTTGAGTTTTTTTGACCATCTGAAAACTCTTATCTGAATTACTTAATATCTCATTTTATTTTGTTCATCTCTATATTGATAATATCACCTTCTGAGGGTGAAGTTACACACATAGAAAAACATAATACTGGCTCTAAGGATTCAGTAAATGTTATTTCACACTTTGCTCTCTGGAGAAAAATAAAAATTCACAAAAGAGGAATGGAAAAATTATAGTAATTAAAAATAATGATGTGCCACTGAGAATCAGTCCATCTGTGAATACATTGTTTTATAGAATGAGAAGCTTATGTTTTTCATGAAAATATTTTAATTGCATTCTTAGAACTCTTCAAGATCTATGCATATTCTTTGTTCTACAAATGGTGGTGATACTTTTATGTAAATATGACTTATTTCTGTGGAGGGGGACACAAAATTTCCATATGTACACATCGGAAAAAAATCCATGAATTATTTTTTGTTCTTTTATGAACAGTGGAAAATGTTTTAATAAAACATCAGAATAAAGTGAGAAGACTAAATTATTGACAAGAGGTAAATCCTGCAATGACATATGACATTATCCATTCATAAATCTGGTATCTAAGCTACCACCTTTTTCTGGCTCCCTCATTAGTTCATCCGTAAAAGCTATAATCTGAACATCTCCTTTCATGCTTTCTGAGGCATGCTGTGCAGAATTTTAATGATCAAAACAGAAATAGAACAACCTTTAAAACATATGTTTCCACTCCAATATTTAACATCTCAGGAAATGGGAGTAAAAAATGGCAAAGTGTTTTAGTCTTTGTAATTCCTTAGTCATAGTGAAAAACTAAGATATTAGCAAGAAGGAAATACAGTTTTTGACTTCTGGTCATTTTCTATTGGAAATTAGCAAACCAAGTTTGTGTCTCTGTTATCTATTAGGATTCCTGGCTGTCCATCATCCTAGCTTTTGCTCTTCAAGATGGATATCTCCTTTCTCTCTAAAATTCGGGGCCATTACCAAGCTTCCGTTGGCTGTTGTGTCTGCTTCCACATATGCTGTTCATCTTCATGAAACAGAGAAGCTTCTAGTGCCTCTTTTGTGCCCCAGACCACAAATGAGAGCACATTGCTGCTTTCCTATGCTCCTGCACCTACAATCATGTCATACCTGACAGTGGAGGAATGACTGGGTCTCATCAGGATCCATTCTTTTCTACTTCTCCTCAGCTTTTCATTTTTTTTAATATCCCCAAGACATAGTGTGCTCATTTACATGAATTATATTAATAAAGAATCTAATGAATAAGTACTCCCATTACCTCAATTTTGACTATTTTTAAATGTATGCTGGATTTCTAAATGCCTATTTATGCTTAAAACATATGCTAGGCCTCTTACAATGAATAGACACAAGTGAGGCTATAATATCCACTCATACAAGGACTTTTCTCTCTTAAACTCATTAAAAAACGGTAAGCCTATAACTTTTTACCTTTGACTTTCTGTGTCAGATTCAACTATACTTAAAAAATGCTAAGTGATCATTTTGGTGACTTTTAAACAATGTTTTAAAATAATGAGTATATAAGGGAGAAAATCATACATAAGTTCAAAATGATACAGGAGAATGATATAAATCTCTCTTCTATCTCAGATGCAAAGTCTCATATTCTTCATTACCAATTAATCTGATGTTACCAGGTTTACATAGCTATAGAAGGACATGTTTCTTTGTATGTTCGGGAGACATAACAAAATCTTTCCAAAAATGTTCGCACTTTAAAACCTGCGAATATGTTACCTAATTTGGCTTAAGGGGGTTTGAAGTTGTGATTAAATTAAGGATCTTGAGATAGGAAGATTATCTGGGATCATTTGGGTGGATCCAATTTAATCACAAAAGGTATTTATAAGAAAGAGATGGGTTGGTCAACGTCAAAGAAATATTTGCAGGTGTTATGCTGCTGGCTTTGAAGATGAAGAACAAGCCCCAAAGAGTCCAGGGATCTTTTAGAAGTTAGAAAAGGCAAAATAATGAATTTCCTCTGATCCTTAAGAACAAACACAGTTTAGCTCAAATCTTAGTTTTAATCCAATAAGACACATTAGATTTCTGATAACCATAACTGCAATGAAATTATGTATGCTGTTTTAAACTACCAAATACATGTCAATTTTTATAGTTGTAATAAGAAACTAATAAAATATTTACCTATATTTCTATTTCACTAGCTGAATATTCATAGGAAATGGATGGGTGAATTGGTATATGATAGGTAGTTGCATAGATATGCATAAACATACATGCATGTATACATAATGTATACAATTCATGCATTTTCCACAAATAAGGACATATTATAATCATGTGCCTTATGTTTAATCATAGCACTTCAAATTCATATACTTGGCTTTGTAAGAACTCTATAAAAGTTTGATGTGAGGTTACACTGCATTTTCATAGCCAGTCTTATACTTCATTGAGGGACATTTATTTTGTTTCCAGTCTTCATCTTTAAAACCAATGATATATTTATATAGGCAAAATTTTAAAAATTATTACATTTCAAATTAAATGAGAATCATTAAACAAGCCCAGATATATGTGATACCTCACTTCAACATCTGTTAACTCACAGTTAATCTTATTTCTTCTACATACATCTCCAACTTAACCACTACCTCTGAATTATTTTAATGATAATCCCAGACTGCATATTTCTTTTGTAACCAATTTTATTGGTTCATAATCCATATATGATACAATGTTTCATCAAGAAGAATTGTATAATAGATATATCATTCTATTTGAAATAGTTTATAATGTATGACAGTAAGTAAAAAAGCATGGCTACTAAAGTTTCAATTCATACATGCAGAAGTTTATTATTATTTTTTAATGTGTCTAATTTTTAAAAAGCTATAACTGATTTCAGAGAAGTCCAGAAATACACTTAACTTAGTCTCATTACGGTGTGTTTAGGAAAAAAGGATACTTTATGAGCCTTGCAAAAAGTTATCTCAAGGTCAGGGATATTATCAAACATTTAATAAAACCCAAGTAGACTATTTTTTTTAAAATCACTGAAGCTTTGCAGCAAGTTTACAAAGATATTAAAAGAGCAACTTTAAATGTGTCTGCATTTTAAATTAGATCAAGGAGCGAGGGAGGGAAGACCGCCAAGCTCAGAAAATGAAAAGAAAACTGACTAAAGTCAAAAAGTTGGTGGAAGAAATTGTGGTGCTACCATGTAGTTGAGTCTTTAGTACCAAGGATACTAAAACTGCCATTTCGGTGTAGTATATATCAAAGGAGACAGAGTTCTTTGAGGCAAACTTTTGTTGTTGCTCTTGTTGCTAGGTCCCTTGAGCTGGCTTCACTTCATAGCTACCCAAACTACAACAGAACAAACACTGCTCAGTCCGGGATTCTTCTCGTAAGTTGTGTATGTGTGAACTTTCCATGGCAGTCACTGTGTCCATAGGTCAACTATTCTCAGGTTTTGCTTTTTGTTTTTGTTTTGTTTTGCTTCTTTTTATTTTTTTTGGCTGACCCTCTACTTTACCAAGCATGATATCATTCTCAAGGGACTATTCCTTCCTGATAAGATGTATGAACTAGATGAGAAGAATTTTTGTTATGTTCACTTCTAAGGAACATCTGGCTGTCCTTCCTTTAAGATAGATCTCTTTATTCTTCTTAAGTCCATAGTACTTTCAATGATTCACCGTGTGAGTTAAGATGCTTCTAAATAAATTTCAGGTTATGCTGGTCTTAGTATTTTTGCCATGTATATTAGGAGAAAGTTAGCTGTTTATTAAATTAAATATTCAGGAGGAGAACTTCTTGGTAGAAAGGAGTAGTGGTCAGGACACATCTTTAAAGATTTTTCTTAAATAGGAGTTATCTTTTTCAAAAGTTGGTTTTAAAGAGCAGCAAAATAAAATTTATTTGGAAATTCACAGAGGGTCTCTATCTTTTCTGCTAACCGTCTGCTTTGTATAGCTTGATGTTGTTTTCCAGGGCCTGGTCTACCCTGATGATATGTTGAAAGCAAGTCTCGGCATTCTTTCTTCTAAATAGCATTCTGTGTGTACATTACCCAACAGAAATTCTTATGACAGTTGTGTTAGTTCAGGTAGAATAGAGGAAAAAATTTCATAGACATGCATATGAATATAAGGAAAGGATTTATATATAAAAGGAATGTGACACTGAGAAAGCATCCCAACCCAGTCCATTTCAAAGTCATAAGTCTGATATTAGCCCATATGCCTGATATCAGTCTATAATGTCTCCTTCTGACTCACGAAGTCACAGGTCAGTGGGTGCAGAATCCTGACGCTGGCAGGGATCTCCCCATGGCTCCTCGCTTCTAGGGCCCAGAGTCCATCAACAGCATCCAGTGATGGCAGAAACAACTCATCCCTGACAGGGATCCCTAACTGGCCTCTCCAGTTTCAGAGGTCTGGCACCATCAGACACTGCTATCTTGTCTTATCTGTGATTCATCATCTCTGAGACTATCTCCCAACAACTGGGGAGATAGCTTCTCATCTTCACGAGGGAAATATTGTTCGATTTCCCAGACATATCAGGAGAAAGCCAGGCCCACACAGAGGCCTCATTGGCTACTCAATGGTTATCTCCAGATTAACAGGCTAGACACCACCCCTACATCTCAATCATGAAATTGACATACGCATATGACCGCCATAACAGTCTATTCAGTAACATAGCAATTCAAGTGTATCAACTGATGTGATTTGTGGAACATATATGTCCCGAGGTGTTGATGGGTTAAGCTCAGTTTTTCAGATCCAAACAGTTGTATAGGCCATGACTACATGGAAGCTTTCACTAGCCGTGAATGGCAGTTTTCTTCTAGCACTTAGAATGTAGGTGAGCATCATTTGTATTTAATGTTCCATAGACCCTGAAAGGTTTGGCTAGTGCATTTCAGAATCTTCCTGGATGGAATGCAAGAAGAGTCCTAAAAAATCATCCAGTGTTCTATAAAGACTCAGCTATTATATTTGCCTTTGAATTCAGCCCACCCACATATTAATCTATGTAAACTATTCTCTGAAGCACATCCATTCCATTGGGTATAATGATGGAATCCACAGATGTTATAAATATGGCTCCTACTTGGAGTTGTCGGTGGTTGTTAGGTGGAAACGAGTCAGTCCGAATTCAGAGCAACCTTATGCACAAAAGAAGCAAACACTGCCCAGTCTGGCACCACCCTCACCATGGTTACTAGGCCTGAGCCCTGAGTGGCTGCCACGGTATCAATCCATCTTCTTAAGAATACTCTTCTCTTTTGCTGTCCCCTCTGCTTTACCAAATGTGATGAACCCTGTTAGAAAAGAGGAAAAAATATGGACTAGACATTAAATTCCTTAGGGTCTAAAGCTGCTGGTCCCATTGAGTCTGGAGGACTGATGAAGACTACTCCCTGAGACATTCTTTAGCTTGAAGCAAAATTGTCTGAACTCATCTTTAGACTAATTACTTTAGGTAAACATGTTTTTAAGAATTTTAAAATTTCCCCTATAAGTACTATATTTTGTAAAACAATTTTGTATGTAACAAGAAATAGACAGCAGTCATTCTCAAGCAGATTCAACGTTTGAGGGCCAATGAGTCTAAATTAATGGAATGAAACAGCTAGAACAATGAGAATGTTGACATGCTTTGAAGAATGCAACCAATGTCATTGAATATTGTGAAACTATTGAAGCAGAATATATTTTTCTGTGTATATATATATTTACCAAAATAACGATTAAATATATTTTACTGCAGATCATGATATATACTATATATAGTCATTATATATGTATATATAATTATTAGGTATCACTGAGTCAGACCCAACCCATAGCAACCTGCAACTTATGCAAAATAGAACTAAGCACTGCTTGGTTCTGTGTCATCTTCACAATTAATTATTCTCATGTTTGAGCCCACTTTAGCAGCTATTGTGTTGACTCACTTCCTTGAAGACCTTCCTCTCTTTCACTGCCCTTTCTGCTTTAGTAATCATAAGTCTTTCTTCAGGGATCGGTCTTTCCTGACAATATGTCCAAAGAATGGAAGACAAAGCCTTAGCATTATTGCTTCTAGGAAGCACTCTGACCTTACTTCTTCTAAGACAGAAAGGTTTGTTCCTCTAGCAGTGCAATATTTTTCTCCATCTCCAAAGTTGAAGTGTTTCCACTTTTCTTTGGTATTCTATATTCAGTATCCAACCTTCACATGCATATGAAGCAGTCAAAAATACTATGACTTGGGTCAGGCAGACTTTAGTCCTCAAAGCAATATTCTTGCTTTTTAATACTCTAAAAAGATCTTGTGCAGCATATTTACTTATTGAACTCCTCTTTTGACCTCTTGATTGCTGTCCCCATGAACAAGACAAAAATCTTTGACAACTTTAATCTTTTCTCCATTTATCATGGTGTTACCTTGATAGAGTAAAACAGCCTCTAACAATCATGGGGGTCATAAGTGTAACTGTATGGCTATAATATATAAAGATCATAATAAAGGCATAGAGAATAGGATGGAGAGATAGGACAGAGGATAAAATATCGGAGTCAGACATATTTTCTGGTTAGCATGCTTGCTTCCAGGAAGGCCATGATCTCAGCATCCAGGTCTGCACAAAGAAAAAGAGGAGAGAGTACCGTACATTCCTAACCAAGGCTTGTATATACTTAGAGAGCATACTCACTCCTGAGTACAGGTAACCACACATGTCATAGGGAGGGGTTGTACCCAGGCAATACAAGGAATGGGAGGGGTCGCTTTTGGGGTGTACATGCAATAGGAAGGGGAGGAACTAGTTGGTTACACAAGTGACAAGATGAGTAGATCCTAGACCTAGACTCAAGATGGCACCCTAACCTTGGTCATGCTTGAATTGGCTTGACCTTGTCTCTGGGTTCTCCTTCAAGAAAACCACTATCCTTATCAGCAGGGAGTGTGCTTCACCTACGGTGGGACAAAAAAATAGATCAGCAGGCAAGACTGTATCATCTTAAATCTGAAGTTGTTAGTACACCTTCTTTCAATCCCAATGTCACATTTTCCTTCATATAAGCCAGTCTCTCTGATTATTTGCTCAATAAACAAATTGAGTAAGTATGGTGAAAGGATACAACCCTGCTATACACCTTTCTTGCTTTTAAGTATGCACTATTTCCTTGTTGTGCTAGAACAACTGCCTCTTGATTTATGTACAAATCCACAGGAACACAATCAAGTATTCTGGGATCCCGATTCTTCTCAAAGTTTTCTGTAGTTTGCTCTGATCCACACAGCAGATGTCTCTTTGGAGTCAACAAAGCACAAGTAAACATTATTCCCTTATTCTCTGTCAGCCAGGATCCATCTGATATTAGCAGTAATAACCCTTGTTCCATGTCTTTTTCTAAATCCATCCTGAAGCTCCAGCAGCATCTTTCAAATGAATTCCTACAACCCCTGCTGGATGATCTTCAGCAAAATTTTACTTAACTGTGTTATCAGTGATAATGTTGTATAGTATGAACATTCTGTTGGTCACCCTTCTTTGGAATGACACAATATTCATGTCATTCAGCCAGTTGGCCAAGAAACTGTCTTCCAAATGTCCAAAGAGATGTGAGTATTTCCAGGGCTTCATCAGCTTGTCAAAGCATTCCAGTTCATATTCTGTCAATTTCTGGGTCCTTTTTAATTACTATTTTTTTTTGCTGGTGCCTTCAGTGCAACTTGAACCTGTTCTTTCAGCACCATTGATTCTTGCTCTCATACTGTCTTCTCAAATGGTAGAATATCAACTTCTTTTTTAGGTACAGTGGCTCTGGGTATTCTTTCCATTTTCACTTGATGCTTCCTGGATCATTCAATATTTTACCTATACAATCTCTCAATATTCCGATAAGATTCTTGAATTTTTTCTTTAGTTCTCTATGTTTAAAATATGTTTTTTTTGTTTGTCTTGGGGCATCACTGCCTCTGGGGGGTCGTGGGCGCTACCCAGTGCTGCTCCTGAGAGCCGCCGCTGGATTTGAACCACCAAGCCCGCGGGCCACAGTCCCGCACGCAACCACTTATGCCACTGGGGCTCAGCCCTGTTTAAAATGTGTTTAATGTGTTCTCTTTTGGTTTTCTAATTCTAGGCCTTTGCACATTTCATTACAATATTTGCATTTGTCTTATGAAGCTGCCTTTTGATATTTTCTATTTAACTCTTTGGCTTCCTCAGTTTTTTTTCGCATTTGCTTTAGATATTCTCTAAAAGCAATTTCCAGTCACTTCTGACATTGGTTTTGATCCTTTGTTTCTTTTCTTTCTTGTCTTCAAAATGACATTTTTTTAAATATTCATTAATGATTTTCTTGATTCCTCCCACAGATCATCAGGTCTTCTGTTATTATTGTTCAATAAATCAAATCAAATCAAATCAAATGCTCTTATAATTCAGGTGGGATATACTCAAGGTAATATTTTGGTTCTTGTGGATTAAAAAAAAGTTTCTTCAGATTTACCTTGAACTTACATAGGAGAAATTGATGGTCTGTTTCACAGTTATTCTCTAGCCTGGTTTAAGCTGCTGATAATAAGCTTTCTTCATCATCTCTTCCATTAGGTGTAGTCAATTTTATTTTTGTGTATTCCATCTAGAGAAGTCCATGTGTATGGTAGCATTTTTTTTAGTTTTGAAAAGAGTATTTTCTATGAACATGTTGTTAGATTTGCACATCTGCATCATATGATCTCCATCTCCTCATATCCATCTTTTCTAACTGCTGTTCTTTCCTGTTTTCTTCCAATGGTTGTATTCCAATTACCAATAATCATTAATAAATCTTGTTTAGTCAATTTCTGACTGAAGTCACTGGCAGAATTCCTCACTTTCTTCCTCACTAGCTTTTGTGGTTTTTGTGTGAGCAAATTTGAATAATAATTGTGTTTATTGGATTTAATGTCTTCCTCAAAGAAGCATTAATCTAGTTATTATCAATGGATCTACCTATCCTGAATTTTATATAACATTAAAAAAACAACAACAAAGCAAGAGAGATGCAAACTCCAATTGAACAGAAAGCAGAAAATAATCAAAACAAGGACACATTTAAATGGATCATAAGGGAGATTAAATGATAGGGTGCTAAATTTTGACCTAAGTGCATCTTCATTAATCCACTTTTCAATGCAGTCTGCACAATAGCAAGAGCGTTCATAACTCTGGTCCGTGGTCAGAGGAGATTCACCAAGTGCTTTATCCACATGTCGTTAGTTCTCTTTTTCCATCTTTTAAAAAACTATAATAAAAAAGCTTTAAAATGGGGATCAGGTGAAAGACATTATGTTTTGACCTAATTATGACTGCATTAACCCATTCTAAACTGTCCTAGACACATGTGTAAACCATAGGTACATGAGTGGATTAGGAGCTTGCACTTAATAATCGCCCCCATCTAAAAATAATTAGTTCGTATAACATGACCTTGCCTAATGCTTGCGCTCAGGGAGAGATTTTTGACGATATGGGGGCCACAGCAAGATATTATGAAGAAATTAGATGGTGCCTGGCAATAAGAAAAAATAGAGTCTGGGGTCTTTTTAAGCAAGCAGCCATCTAGGTGAGATACTAACTGTGTGATTCTAGGATTAGAGAGACTATAATCAAAATCTGAAGGAGTGAATGATAACAGTTCTTAATTGAGAACTCTGGTCTGCCAAAAGCTATGGATGACAGCAAAAGCCCCAAATCCAGGGTCCACACATAGATTAAACCTCTGGGAAATGCACTCTAATTATGGTTGAGGGATATGAATGACTCTGTTATTAAATGTGTTAGATGAGGAGTAAAACAAAACAACAACAAAAAAACCAAACCCATTGCCAGTTGATTCTAAATTAGAGCGATTCTATATAGGGTTTGCGTTAGTCCAGGTAGACTAGAGAAACAAATTCATATGAAACACACATATGAATATAAGAAAAAGGTCTATATACAAGAGGAATGGAACATTGAGAAAGCATCCCAACCCAGTACAGTCCAAGGTCATGAGTCTGATATTAGTCCATATATCCGAAACCAGTCAATAAAATCTCCTTCCAACTCATGAAACAGTAGAAGCATCCCGGCTTTGGCAGGGGTCCCCTCATGGCTCCTCATTTGCAGGGCTCAGGGTCCATCAGAAGTATCCACTGGCAGTAGAAGCAGCGGGGGTCTCTCTGTGGCTTTTCTGGCTTCAGCGGTCTGGTTACATCAGGGTAAGTCCGTGTGGCTTCTCCTTCAGCTCCTTCAGTTTCTCAGATGTTGTCATCTCGTTTTGTCAGTCGAGCATCTCCCAACAGCTATGGAGATGGTCTGTCATCTCTGGAATATCTTGAGACTTCCCAGAATTCTCAGGAGAAAGTCATGCCTATACAAAAGCCTCATTGACTATCTCCAGATTGACAGACTAGACCCCACCCCTAGACTCCCAATCATGAAATTGACACATCAGTACATGACTGCCATAGGTTTCTTGTGCTTTATTGACTATGCGAAGATATTTAGCTAGGTGGCTTCTAAGAAATTATGCATAGTCTTGAGATGAATGATGTATTGGGGAGGGTTCTCTTAGAGAAATAAAACCAGGATACTAGTAATTCTCTTTATATATTTATATATAGAGAAGGGTATATAAGATAAGAAAGAAACAATTAACTAACTATAAAGCAGTACAAATTGCTTGGTGCAACTCACTTGCGTGAGACAGCTAGAAGACTGGCAGTCCGTCAAGTCTTGGGGGCCGCTGAGTAGTCCTCTGTAGAGCAATTCAGGCTATCTGGTCATAGGCAACAAACAGCAGAGCAGGTCACCAACAGTCAGCCAGATGACAGAGCCCAACAGTCCCCAACTCAAGAGATGTATATCCCAGGAGCGTGGCGAAGTAGGGCTTGAAGGAACCTCAATAGTCGATGATTAGATGTCCCACAGGTAGTGTTGCTCAGAGGTTGAGACACAGGACCAAAAAGGCAGCTGTCTGGTCCAAATATCCGGAAACAAGAGGGAAAGGGTGGGGCTCACCAAGCCTTTTCTATCTCTGCCCTTCAATTGATTGTGTGTGTTTATTGGCCGAGTTGTCACAATAGATCTACCTATCATCTTTGGCCATGTTGGCACCACAGACTTGCCTATAACAAATGAGAATTCAATAACATTTCTTTATGCTCATGTAAAACCTCTACATAGGTTAAGAAGCAGTGGTAGGAACAGAAAAAGTGTTTAAAATACTACGTGAGTCAGAACGGTATCGCTTCATCATACTTACTTAATCGGCATGATCAGAAAATAATTAGACAAATTGGACCATATGAAGAAAGCTTGGCATCAGGACCAGAGGATGGCTTATTACCAACTGTTGAGATGCAGGTGACCCAATGTTACTTGTTGGAAGGGGGGGGAGGGGGGGGCGTGAAGCATGTGGTATCAAGGATTGCCGCCTTCATTATGGATTACAACTCAATGTACAGAACATACAAATCCTCCCTATTTGACCAATAGATGACCTTACGATACACAGAGAAAAGACTGAAGTTGTTATTTATTTTGTCTTGCTTGACATAGTGGATACACCAATGGCTCAACCGTGAGAATGATGGTGAGGAGTGTGTGAGTCCCTGCAGTGTTTCCTTCTGTTGTACCCAGGGTCACTCACTCTATGAGCCAGAACCAATTTGATGGCACCCAGCCACAATAACAATATGTAGGGTTTCTAGTGGTTCAGAGGGGGTGTGTGCTGTACTCTGAAAGGCAATAGTTCTAAACCACCAGGTGCTTTTCAGGAGAAAGATGGGACTTTGCACTCCAACTCAGAAACTCACAGGTATAGTTCCCCCCGTCCTGCAGGCCCGCTATCAGTCAGCAGTGATTTCATGGCAGTGTGTTTGGGTTTTGGAGTTCTAAGTCTGGATGACTCACTGGGGCAGGCAGCATCATCTTTCTGAGACGCTGAGTTCGAACTGCCCACCTTGATGTTAGCAGTTTGATGTTCGAAGGTTAGTGCTACCAAAACCCCTTTTAGATGCTAAAATGCCAACAAAAAGTGCCTGTCTTAAAACTATCAAAGGCTTTTACAATAATTATTACTATGCATTTTATTATATTTGCACCTCTTGAATCCACTTATTTTCCTGAGAGTCACACATGGTACCCCTTTTAATATGGATATTTTAATTCGAATTCGTGAGAGCTCTGTATAATTTTTACAAACAAACGATTTCTCAGAACGAGTTATATAGTTGCTGACATGTTGCTTTATGTATTTATTGAATAACTGCTAGTGGGAAATACTTAGCCAGAAATATTATAAATACTATTATTGACAATCATCCAAAATTCCCATGAAGACTCAAAGTCAAGATAGATAAATGGACTAGTCACTGTCTTACAGTTAGGCATCAAGCTGGGTGCAACCGAAGGTTCCTGACTCTGTCCCGTGTTTGATTCACTATTCCATAGAAACTCCTCATAATACTGGCAGAGGAAATTATGTGCTCCATTGAAGTTATAGGTCAATTGCTATGGAAAATGGGAATTAATCAACTCTGAGAAAGTGGGAAAAGACTCATAGGTATTAGGCTGAAAATGTTTGACCTGGTCACTCATATATTTATATAAGGAGTTTGCATTCTGTTCATTAGACTATGGGGAGCCATTAACAGATTTTTAAAGAAACATAAGGCATGATTCAGGTGTGTAGTAAAAGAATGACTTTGGCAGCTGTGCAAATTAAAGATGAGAGAAGGGTTTCTTTTTCCAGTTTTCTCCATTGTTCATGAACCCACAGTGTGATGAATGTAAATTGTAGTACTAGCGCTATATTAGTAAAATGGTTTAAGTTATAAAGTGAAATAAAAAAGAAACAGTTATGATTAATTCCTTAATATTTAATATTACACACTAAGATAGTTTTAATATTTTACTACTTATTATAGTAGCAGAGCTTTACAACTGCATATATTTATATACCCACTTTATTAAAAATGTATGAAATATATTCTTTAAAAAGAAATAGCCCTGTGTGTGTTCTTTTTCTTTTTGATAGAGCAACATACTATTCTGGCCTATGTTTACTTTACATTGATGTCAAATTTTGTTGCTATTATAATTTTTGGATTTTGTCAAAATATTTCATTGATATCTATTTAAGTTTTATGTTATTCATTTACTTTTAAATCTCGCCCAATTACTCAAAGATGTATATTAAAACTAAACTAGGGAATTTTCATCTCCATGATATCAAAATGTTTTTTTCATGAGCTAATTAGAAATGGTTATATTTTAAATTTTAAACACAAAGATAATATGAGCAAAAATTTTTAATAGGTGAGCATCTTGTGCTTCTGAGTTTTTTAATTTGTGCGTGAGGGATTATTATAATTGATATCCTTGCATCATCATTGGAGAGAAATACTTAAGCAGGTTAGATTTGATTAGTCCATTAAATTTATATTTCAGAATGTGGCTAAATTTGCTTACTATACTCACAAAGGTAAGTGAAAAAGTATTTCTACAAACTCATAAAACCAAATCAAAACCACTGTCATCCTGTTGACTGCAATTCATAGTACAGTTTACAAAACTGAAAATATTTAAGGAAGCAATGGTGTCATTCTTCTCCCCCAGAGCAATGGAGGACTTGAACTATGGTCTGTACTTAGCAGCCAAACACTTAACCCACAGTGCCCCCAGGCTCCTACAAACTCATTGAGCTCTTTATTAAACAAAAATATCAAAGTGCAAAGCTAGTGTTTCTTGATATGTTCTTCATCTGGGTATGTAGATAAGGAAACATCAAAAAAAATCTGTGGAAAATTTTCATTATCTGTTTTTCCATAAACTTTTAAAACTCTTCTTGTACTTCTCAATATGATGTCTTCATTTCTCTAACCCTTTACCTAAGGACTCTGAGCACTCTGATTTATACCACACAACACAGCAGTTTGGACATCATCAAGGGCTTAAGATGCTGGAAAAGGTCATCAGATTTCCCACTGAAATCTTGCTTTCCTCAAAGAATGATCATATGTATTGTGATCAAAAAATATATATCAGTGCATTTTCCCTGAGTTTTGCCTCATCAGTGAAGTTTTAAATGTAAGTTTTTTTAAAGAGTTCCTATGATCATTTCTCTAGGAAATCTGTCAAAGATCATCTCTTTGGAATCACAAAAACAGTTCTCATGTCTGTTGAATTCTTTACCTTGAATTTAACTGGCCCAGCAGATCTCTTACAAGCCATGGTTTTGATAGCACCTTGCTCTTCAGATTATATTGGTATAATAGAAATCCATTCTTGCTTATGATTTGTTCCATGAAATCACCCTCCCATCCTCCTTTGCTCTGATTTACTTAAGACTGAAGAGGAAGGGTCAACTGATCTGTCTGCAATGCTTTGGGCTCCAAAAGAGCTGCGAGCTTGGCAAGGTCAAGATGTTCACTTACGATTGAAAACGCTAAACCCTCTGAGATCCCCACTTCAGCAGCTCTTGCATCAATGGTAATTGTACGTTTT
>PVJH01016078.1:0-51521 GCA_004026705.1 Nesogale talazaci | reverse complement strand
TATATTACCCAGCACTTTAAGTACAATAAAAAAGAAAGTAATATCTGACATTACTTATATTACATAATTTAAAGAGAAAATAAGAGTTTATAATCTGAAATATTTTGATGGACAGGGGAAATAACAAAACTTGAGGAGGAGGAACTATCATTCCTGAAATTTCCTTCTTTTTCAATCTCACCGTAAAACCCAAAATTCACCATTGAAACCAAAAAAACTCACAGCCATTGAGTTGAATCTGACTGCATATCAGTCAACCAAAGAAGCAAACAGACAAACAGACTCACTGCCCTTGAGTTGATTATAACTCAGTACATCCTAGAAGTCAGGGTAAGACTGGCCCTGCTGGTTTCTGAGACTGTAACTCTCAGAGAGAGAATGGGAGTAGAAAGTTTCTTGTTGTCGTGTGGAACACTTCGTGATTTCAAACTGTTGACCTTTCAGTGAGCAACCCCGAGCATGACCGCCTTGCTGCCAGGGATTCAGTGGCATGACTCTGTGAGAATGAGTAAAAATTCTCACGAGTGTTTCAAGAACTATCAACATATATGAGAACAGAAAGCCCCTCTTCCGTCTCACCAAAGGACTGATGGTTTCACACTGCTTGCCTTGCAGTGAGCAGCTCAACTTTGTAGTCACTACTCCACCAGGGACTAAAGTCACTATATTTGAAATTTGGAACTCCTGAAATAACTTTATTATGTTTTTCAGTTTGTTTTTGAACTCCACCCCACCCCATACTCTGTAGTGAGAATCTTAGTCTTAATTTTTTTTTTTGGAGATTCTCAATCTTGTAATCTAAAATAGATGCCCTTTGCTCATATTTGGGGACAGCATCCTTATTCTTTATTCTTTTTCACAGCTTCTGGTTTTTGTTGTCATAGATGCAGAATCTTTCTTGTCTTTCTATTGATTATATTCATGTTTCATTTTAAAATGCCACATCTTGGGGCTGAGCCCTGGTGGCGTAGTGGTTGTGCGCGGGACTGCGGCCCACTGGGATGGAGGTTCGATTCCAGCTCCACGGAGCAAAGGCTGGGCCTCCTACTCCCACCACCTGAGGGCAGTGATGCCTAAAAAAAAAAAAAAATGCCACATCTTGACATAGACCCCGTATACCCATTTGATTTGGACACTGTGATTTAATGTTGACTGATTGCTATGGACAATTAAAACAACACATTAATATGTCTTGGAAGAAATGTGGCTCGTGTGATCTGTAGAGAAAGGATAGCAAGACTTTGTCAGCCAATCTTTGAACATGTGGTTAGGAGAGGGCGGTCTCTGGAGAAGAACCCCATCAAGCTTAGTAAAGAAGAGGGGCGGTGAAAAAGAGGAAGGACCTTGAGGAGGCGGGTTAAATCATGGGTGCAGCGTAGGCACAATCGTGAGAATGGCTCAGGACCATGGAGTGTGTTGTTCTGCTGTGCATATAGCCGCCATGGGTCAGAACAGCTTTGATGTCACCTAATCCCAATATAGTTTTATTCAGCTATCCGTTTCAGATAGGTTGAGTGCATTCTTTTCTTTCAATTTGCCAATTCTAGTTCCTTGCACATTTCATGAAAATATCTGGCTTTGTTTCCTCGAGTTGCCCTTTGAAATTTTCTATCCAGTTCCTTGGCCCTGCTTTCTTCCAGTTGTGTTAGCTACTTCACATTTATGAGCAAGTTTTAGAATCTCTTCTGACATCCACTTTGATATTTTTTCTTTGTTTTCTAATGACTTTCTTGCTTTATTTATAAGTAATGTTCTTGATATTTTCCCACAGCTCATGGGGTCTTTTGCTATTAGTATTAATGGGACAAATAGTTTCTTGAAATATTCCCTAAATCCAGGTGGGATAGACACAAGATGGTATTTTAACTCTAGTAGATTTGTTTCCATTTCCTTCAGTTTTATCCTGAACTCACATTTGAACAGTTTATGATCTGTTCCAGTCAGCCCCTGCTGTGAACAAGGTACCGCGACTTGTCTGTCCCTCACTCTGCTGTACTGTGGTGGCTTGTGTGTTGCTCTGATGGTGTAAGTTATGTCCTCGGTATTTCAAATGCCAGCAGGGTCACCCAACATGAACTGGTTTCAGTGGAACTTCCAGATAAGGACAGACGAAGAAGAAGGACTTGCCTCTGTCTCCACAGAAAGAAGTCGTGGAAAACCATTCATATCTTCAAAGCATTTTCAAATACTGAAAGCCTCAACTGAGGAAGCACAGCAATGTCAAAAATGAGAGGATGGGCCTCTCAGATCCAAATGTGTTAGCAGAGTCGCTGATTTCTTGGAGGGGAGTCAACCATAGTGATATACGTAAGGGAAAGTGTCTGTGAGCAGAGACTTTAAGATCTTCATGGCTGAGGAGGCATGGAACCATGTAGAGAGGAACAGTGGCAAAATTGTTCTAATGATTTGAACTTGGAATGAAGTACGAATTTAGGAAAACTACAAGTAGTCAAAAGTAAAATGGAATATATGAAGATAAATATCATATTCATTATTGAGCCGAAATGGACTGGCATTGGCATTCTGAATCAGAAAGTTATATGATTTACTATTCTGGGAATAGTAGTCAAGAGGAATGACATGGCATTCATTGTCAAAAAGGATCTCACTAAATCCATGATGAAGTACTGCTGGTGTTCTGTCTGCCTTCAATGAAAATCCAATAACCATTATGCAAATTTAGGCACCAACCACAAAAAGCAGTGATGAAGAATTAAAGTTTCTATCCATGATTTCAGTCAGAAATCGATCAAGCATCAATTAGCGTGAATCATTAGTTATTGGTGGTCACACTGCAAAAGTTGGAAATAAAGAGGGACAGCGGACTTGGTAATAGAAATAAGCTGGTGATCACGTTTTTTTGCAAAGCCAATGGATTGTTGATAGCAATCCCTTTTTCCTGTTGCCCAGAGAATCATACAACATTATAAACTGAGGCCTGAAATAGTCTTTCAATTATTTCAACTTGAATTAAACTGAGCCTTTTGTTGTATAGCTCCATCTTTGTAAATTTCATGATAAAGTTATTTTCTGGAGTGGTTTATACGTTAGTTCTTTGCTTCAGCTGCTGAAAGAACTCACACAACAACAGCACTTTTGTAATCCAAGTGAGTTTTTAATGGAGGAAAGGGAAAGGTTCCGGTCTTACAGTCTTGAAAATTACACGTGATTGCTGGAAAGTGGGTCAGGCTGCGTGGAAGCTGTCCTGGGAATCACATTTGGCCGTGGAAAACCACATGTAAAAAAGACAGGAACAGGGAGTGTGAAGCCCACACTTGCAGAACTGGGAATCCCCAGGGCCCAAGAGGACTTAGGAGCCAGCAGGCCCTGGGCAGGCCCCAAGGGACACACAGGTGTGCAAGCTGCATGCAGGAGGCCCCAGGCTTACAGCTTGCACCTGAGCAAGGACAGGGTAAAAGAGGGATTGGCCGAAAGCCAAGAGGCCCCCAAACAGGTGCCAAGAGAGCGTTCTGCAGGGCCCCCAGCCCTGCAGATCGCCACTCACTGAGCAACCACTCGCCAGCAGGGCTTCTTCCCAGGAGGTCTTTATTTTTGGTCTAATTTAATGTCATTTTCATTGACCTTATGATTTAAGACAACTGATTCCAGACGGCATAGTGAATTGCACATTGAACTGCTATGCGTCCATGAGGAGGGGTAGGTTCATAACCCTATGGCGTGGTTAGGTCTACTGGGGCCTGTGGGATTGCCGTAGTTAGAGTCAGCTAGAGAGCAGTGATTGCTTTGTATATTCATGTGTTTGCTATTTATGGAGTTATAAGAAATATGACAGCAGACCTTGTGCTTCCTGTATTTTTCTCAATTTTAAATTACACGATATTGTTATAATTATGATAATGACACAGATAGATACACACAGGGCATTCTCCAAGGATTGTGTGCCTTTGCTGTTTCTGATTTGTAGAAGTCCCTAGCCAGTTTCCACTTCTGTAGTGAATGTTTTACAAATGGTGCCGTCCACATAGCCATTCTAGGAAGTTTTCTTTTACAGAACTACTTCTTTAAAATGCTTTAAATCAAATGATTCCCCCCCCCCTTTAGTTACGCCTTCTCACACAGGGAAATTAATATACCCAATCCTTAAGCATTTTAGAGCTTTCAAACTGAATTATGTTGCTGAAATTTTTATGGTTTTAATATCTGAGATGTGCATCTTTTCCTGTTTCCAATTTATCTTTCATTTTCTTGAAGTTCTCATTTTTAAAATGATAGTTTTATAATGATGTCCTTGAAGTTAAAGACAGGAATGATGTGGGTTCAATTTGCATTTTTTAACATTAGATTTTACCTGTAGGAAATATGCATTTTGACATCTAAATATTAGAGCTAATTTGAAATCATTATTATTAATTAATTAATTGAAAGTAGATGAAACTAGTATGTAGTTATTTTTTATATTGTATGTTTTCCCACTGTTTTGCATTATATGATTTTTCTTTCTAAGAAAATAATATGGTTAAGAACTCATATTTGGGTAGTCTAATCAATATTCTGTTTTACAGTACTAAACTTTATATATAAGAATAACGATAATGCTAACTGTACTTATATCTGAAATACAAAATCTTTTTCAGTATAATCACATGGGTGCTGATGCAGGTGTTGTCACTGAAAAAATGTTTGAGTTAGTTGGACTGACCAATGCAGTAAGTACTTTGCACTTTAATGTTTTTCATTTGCTTTCAGTACTTTAACAATAATTATAATTTATTTTATGACATTGCCTGAATATCATTCATTCATGAACTGGAGGAAATTTGTACAACTGAAATTATAATACCAGGTATTGAATTGAGTTGCAGTATTTGATGATATAAAACATTTAGCACAATATTGACTTAAGTGCAATCATTTAAAATTTTAAAGATAATTTATATTCTCCGTGGTACTTTTAAACTTATTCAGATGCTCTAAGGCTCAGGCTAAACTATAGCCTAGGGGCTAAATATTTTATCAGTATAGTGTTCATATTGATATATATTTCCCAAACTACTTAAACCTTAATGGTTCAACATATTTTTCATGTATGTTCTCTTTTAGATGTTTACTTCACTTAACCTGACAATAATTCTCTCTTCACTTGAGTTTTGGATAGATGAAAATAAAATTTCCACTACGGGAGATGCTAATGAAATCTTATATAGATTTTTATTATGGAAACAATCTTTCCTTGTTTTGCGACCACATGATGTGGCATTTTTCCTTCTGTAAGTATAATATCTTGTCATTGGGAATGCTTAATAAAGAAAACCTTTATCTCTTTTTCAATTTCTGTTTGTTGATAATCTTGGGAGATGGATATCATGTGCCACTTGTTGGATGAAGTATAACAGTGCCACTGCTATTTTTTTTCAAAATGGTTTCATAAAAGAATGATTGGTGTAGTTTTATTTATTGGTAAGTTAACTCTGCTCACTCTGAATCTTGTATCATCTGTTCCTAGCTCGTTATAAGACTAGCAAAATCTATCTTATGAAAAATTCTTGAATTCTATTTTTGAAATTCTGGGTTGAGTCTGAATTTACAGAAAAGATTAATTTTCATTCAACAACTTATAGCAATCATCTTTGTTTCAAATTGTTTCTAATTCTTAATATAGTGGCACTGTGGCTGACTCATCCCTGGATGCGTTATTTCCATTGATCCTTTCTGGCAGTTTTTTGGCATCTGAGTTTTGTCTCTAGCCCCAGAGAGTTCATTATTCTTAAGAGTACATTCCTCAGGAGTATTACCGTTCACCTTGCTGTCTTGCTTGATATTTGGCTGCAAGATGAGCATGGGCAGAATGGGGTTTGGTTTCAGATTGAAAGGGGGTTTAAAGACCAGTCTCAGTGGTTCCACCAGGCATTAACAGACCATGGAAGTCTGGTCTTTAGATGATTTTCAATTAATTTTACATATTTTCCTTGTATCGATAGTCAGCCTGTGTTCTGATATGTTTGCACACTGTGTAAAAGATCTTGGTGCATAGTGGCACACCAGCTGGGCTGCTAACCGCCAGGACAGTAGCACGAATGTATCTGCTGCTCCACAGGAGCAAGACGAAGCTTGCTGCTCCTGCGAGAGTGTGCACACTTGGAAACCCAAAGCAGCAATTGCACTCAGCCTGACAGGGTTGCCCTGAGTCAGAATTTACTCGCTGGTAGTGAGTTTTTTATTTAGAACACTACACATAGAACACAA
The DNA here is from genome assembly GCA_004026705.1 of Nesogale talazaci. Taxonomy (NCBI): domain Eukaryota; kingdom Metazoa; phylum Chordata; class Mammalia; order Afrosoricida; family Tenrecidae; genus Nesogale; species Nesogale talazaci. The sequence continues at coordinate 45,317 of PVJH01016078.1, read as the reverse complement.
GGGTGAGTTAATATATATTTCTGTAGATACCTATATGATTACAAGGATACATCATAAAGTATTGCTACTAGGGTTGAAATGCATAAACATATAGGCTTATATCAAATTGAAATCATTTTATAAATGATTTGCATAAAAATAGTTCTGTAAGCTGAGCCCCGGTGGTGTAGTGGTTGTGTGCAGGACTGCAGCTCACTGGGTTGGAGGTTCAAATCCAGCAGCAAGGCTGGGCCTCCTACTCCCACCACCAGAGGGCAGTGATGCCCCCAAAACAAAAAAAAAAACAGTTCTGTAACCAGTAGATATCTATAAACAAGTTCTCCCAATTAAAAATTTTCTGGTATTCTTAAGGTGTCAACCCCAACAACAACAAAGATTTGGTGGCATGGAAAAACAATGTGGGGATCAGACTTAATATCAAAGTAATTACAAGATTAAACTGGATATCTTTCTGAAACATTGACTCTTTGCAGTAAATTTACAAGAATTCTCTGCTATATAGCACAATATTTTTTAGATGTGTCAAATAGTTTATGGAAGAAAAAAAATTTTTTAAATAGTTTACGGAAGATTGAGAAGACCACAACAATGAACTCGGGACAAAGAGATCATCTCACAAAGCACAGTGACTTTTTTTTTGGGATTCCAGAGAGATCATCTTGAAATGTTTTTTCCAAAAGACACAAAACTGATAGAAACTTATTGTGTTTAAAAAAAAACATTTTTTAAAAATTGCAAACTGTATCGGTGAGATAAAGGATAGCAAATTTGGACCAAGAGATTTTACTCACCATCACAATAATGCACCTGCTTATTTTTCATGGCTATCAAGAATTTCATTGGGTAACCTCACCCTACCTATCCTACAAGTCTGTTCTTCTTCCTTCAGATTTCTTGTTCTTAAAACTCAGTGAACACATAAAAGTATTATGATTTTAGTCACCGAGGGATGCTTAGACTGACATTTGTGGATTTATAGCAAATAATTCTTCAAGGAAATGTTTGTGTGATTGAAACACCATCCTTAGAAGTGTATAGCTCTGGATGGAGGATATATTGATAAATGGCTACTTCACATTTTGATATTTTTGCTTATTAATGATTACTATCATTTTGTACTCGTATTTTTTTACTTACTCTTCTGTGTGTGTGTTGCACACATTATCTATCCTTCTTATTACTCCCCTACAATAAGTGCTACATTCAGAAGGTTCTGACTGGATAATGCTACATGATTAAAGAGATCATTTAGGGGGCATCTGTTGATTTATCACCTGCATTTCCATAGGTTTCTAACTTTAAAGACTTTTATTAATCATTTTGAATTGGTATATTTAGCTGTAACAATATACAGAAAATTAATCTTCATTGTTTCAAGGTTCATATGAAAGCATACTTCCTGATTTTATTATTAAATCTATTATATCATTTCAAAAGAAACAATTTTTTACTCCAAATTATTTCCTTTATTATCAATATGTGAAACTATCTTATATTACTATAAATATGCAGTTTCTTAAAACATCTTGGGAAATTCTATTGTAAGTGTTCTTGGTTTATAAAATTTGATGATTCTGATTTCTTTCTTTTTGTTTTACTTCAGTTACAGAGAAGACATAAATTATATTGGTGCAACCTTCCAAGGGAAGATGTGTGACAGAAACTATGGAGGAAGTGTCCTTATGGTATGGCATCATGTGCTAGGCGATGCTATTTATTGATAAGTGATATTCTATTATTTCCAGATATTGTGTTTCTTTGCATTATGAAGCTTGGGATCTTGCCCCTGGCTAGGCATGGAAAGAAAAGTTCTTTATAAATTCAAAATGCAAAAATTGTTTATGGATTTTCCTCTCATAGGCTCAATGCATCTCTTGATTTTGTTGATAGGTGCCATGGAGTTGGTACCGACTCGCAGTACTGCTGTGTACAATAGAGCAAAACACTGTGTAGAAAGAGCTAAGCACTGTGTACAACAGATTGAAGTGCTGTGTGAACAGAGCAAAACGCTGTGTAAGCAGAGCGAAGCACCACCGTCTTGGGCCATGCCTGCCATAGTTGTTTTAATCTTTGAGCCCATTAGCTCACCCACCCATCTAGTTGGGGGACTTCCTCTTTGTCGTCCCTCTACTTTATATAATACGATTAGTTCTCTAAATCTCTAACATTATGTCCAAAGTCTGTGAGATTAAGTCTTACCTTCCTTGCTTCCATGAGCATCTGACTTTACTTCTTCCAAGACGAAATCATCAATCTGTTTGGCAGTCGTGGAACTTTCAATAGTCTTCTAAAGAAGGGTAATTCAAATGCATAGATTATTTTTCAGTCTTCCTTATTCAGTGCCCACTTTTCAGATGCGTCTGAGGAAATTAAAAATGCCCCGACTTGGGCATTTTCCCACAGTAAAATCGTTCATCTTCAACACTTTAAAAAGATTTTGTGAAGTATATTTATCCAATCAGATGCTCATTTTTATCTCCTGATTGTGGCTTCCATGAGCATTGATCGTGGATCTAGGAAAGCGGAAATCCTTGACAACTTCATTCTTGTATCCATTTTTCATGATGTTGCTATGCATCTAGTTGTGAGGATTTGGATACTCTTTACATTGAGTTGTGATTCATTGCAAAGGCTGCACTCCTGACCTGCACCAGTAAGTGTTTCAAGCTCTCCACAGTTTTAGCAAACACAGTTATGTCACCTGCATATTTCTGGTTAATAAGAATCAGAATATCCCATTCTCCTTCATATAGAAAATCTTCTTTAATTATTTACTTAGCACACAGATTGAAGAGTTAGGTGAGAGCCTACAATCCTTATGTAAACTTTTCCTGACTTTAAACCATGTAATACCCCCTGCTATGTTCCCCCAAACACATCTTGCTTCATGTGCAAGTCCCACAAGAGTAGACTGACATGTTATGGAATGTCCATCCTTCACAAGGCTATCAATAGTTTGTCATGATCCACCCAATTGAATGCCTTGGCATGGCCAATAAAATACAAACAGACATCTCTCTGGCATTCTCTTCTTTTAGCCAAGATCCATCTGACATCATCAATGTTCTCCTCTGAACTTCTGGCTCCTTTTCAAAGCACTGGTGCCATCACTGTTAAGTGATCTTCAGCAAATTCCCTTATGTATGATATCGATTATATTGTTCTACAATTTCCACATTCTGTTGGGTCACATTTTAAGCTGTCCTCCAAATATCATGGCATAGAGAAGTAAGTACTTCCAGTGCTTCATCGCATTGTGGACACATTTCAACAACATTGAAATGACTAGGTGTTTGATCAGTTCTGGCAGTTTGGGTTATTACTAATATTTTTAGTTCAGTTTGAAATCCTTCCTTCAGTGCCATTGATCCATGCTCATGAGCTACCTATTAACCTGGTATGATATCAACTAGTTCTTTTTGGTATAGTGACTCCCTGTATTCTTCCACTTTCTTTTGATGCTTCCTGTGTCATTTAGTATTTTCCCCTTACAGTCTTTCAATACTGCAACTCAAGGCTTTGAATCCTTTCAGCTTAAGATACACTGTTCTTTTTAACACCAGGCTTTGCAACTTAAGTGCAACATTAGCTTTGCCTTCTCTAGTTGCCTTTCGAATTTTTCTATTCAGCTGTTTGATTTCATCATTTCTTCCAAAAGCTTTAGCTACTTGTGTTAGACTGGATTGATTAGAGAAACAATTCCATTGACAATAACATAGCTATAAGAAAAAGTTTGGTATAAATCAAGAAGTAATTATATATCAATAAAGCCCTCCAGGCCAGTCCAATTCAAATCCTTCAGTCTAATACAAGTCCATAGGTCCTCTTTAACCTCTCAAAGCTTCATCCAATGATGCAGATTGCAGGAAGTTCACAGGCTAGTGGGTGCAGAGTCTTGTGGTTCCAAGATCAATGGAAAATATTGCAGGGCTCCGGTCACTCTCAGAGTGGCCAGCAAACAGAAATGCAAAATTGAGGAGAGAGAAAATAAGTTCCCAAGGTCTCACAGTCTTAAACCATCAAGGAGTAATCAGGCTGCAACTTGATTGACAGGTTTGACTCTCTCCCTCTCTACCCCTCCACTTTCACACATCTATCCCCTCTACCTCTACCCTTTCATCTTTCATACACCATATCTTCAAGATGACACAATTATCTAACTACCAGATTATGATTAAAAGCATGTTGCAGTGTCTCTTCTGACATCCACTTTGATATTTTTTCTTGTATTTTTAATGATATTTTGCTTTCTTTGTAGATTAGATGTACTTGGTAACCACCAAGTCTTTTGTTATTAGTTTTTAATGTGTCCAATCCATTCTTGAGACATTCTCTAAACTCCCATGGGATAGACTCCGATTGTATTTTGAAGCCCACTTCATTGACTTGCAATTTTCTTCAGCTTTATCTTGAACCTAAATAATGGACAATCAATGGTTTGTTCCACACTAAATCCCTGATCTGGTTTTAGCTACTGATATTGAGCTTCTCCACTGTCTCGTCTCACAAATATAGTCAATTTCATTTCTGTGTATCCCATCTGGTTAAGTCTATGTGTACAGGCACTTTTTTGTTATTTAGAAAACTCTTGCAACGAACAAGTTAACATGAGATTTCCAGCATTATATCTACTGCCAATTACATATTTTCCAATTACTCTTCTTATCTCTCTGTTTTCAACTTTTGCATTCCAATCATCAGTAGTTATCAATGCATCTTGGCTACCTGTTTGATAATTTCATACCACAGTCATTGATAGAATTTGTCAATTATTCACAACTAGCTTTTGTGGTCAGTGCATATATTTGAGTAATAATTGTATTGATTGGATTTCCTTGAAGGCAGAGAGATATAAACCTATTGCAGACAACATTGTACTTCATAATGCAATCATGCGATTTTGTGATGTTCTTTTTGACAGCGAATGCCACACTATTCTTCATGATTGTGTTATTCTCAGCAAAGTAGGTAATTTGATGCTCTGGTTCAAAATGGACAATCCCAGTCTATGTCAGCTCACTAGTGCCTGGGATATTGGTATACCTGGGTTTCATTTTGTTTTTGAAGACTTCCATTTTTCCTAAATCCGTAGTTCACACACTCCAAGTTCTGGTCATTAGCATATTTTTGATGTAGTTTCTCCTTATCTTGAGTAATGCCCCATCAGCAAATGAAGATCTTGAAGTCTTCATTCCCACTGGCTTTACCAGACTCACATCACTACGGTCACTCTTTTATGAGATGCAGCTATTTCTTTATTTTTTTTAATTTTATTGGAGCTCATACTCCTCTCATCACAATGCATCCATCCATCCACTGTGTCCAGCACATTTGTACATATATTGCCATCATCATTTTCAAAACATTTTCTTTCAACTTGAGCCCTTGGTATTATTTCCTCCCTCCCCACCCTCCCTCATGTCTCTTGGTAATTTTTACTTTTTTTCATGTCTTACGCTGACCTCTATCTCCTTTCACCATCTTTTCTGTTGTCTGTTTCCCTGGGAGGGAGTTATAGTAGATCATTGTGATTGATTATCTCTTTCTCCCCCCACCTTCCCTTTGCTATCCTGGCATTGCTACTCTTGATATTGGTCCTGAGGAGTTTATCTATCATGATTCTCTGTGTTTCCTGCTCTTATCTGTACCAGTGTACATTATCTGGACTAGCCATATTGGTAAGGTAGAATTGAGATCATGATAGTGGGGCAAGGAAGCAAGAAAGAACTGGGGGAAAGTTTCATCGGTGCTATACTGCACCCTGACTCTTCTCTTCCTTGTGCCCTTTCTGGGAGAGGATGTCCAATTATCTACAGATGGGCTTTGTGTCTCCCCTTCACACTCTCCCTCATTCACATTGATATGATTTTTTTTTGTTCTGCATCCTTGACACCTGATATCTGATCTAATCAACACTTCATGATCACACAGGCTGGTTTGCATCTGCCATGTTGGCTTTGTTACTTCTCAGCTAGATAGCTGCTTGTTTATCTTCAAGTGTTTAAGACCCTAGATGACTCAGCTCCTTCTTAGTCACATGCCAAATTACACTCCAACCAGAAGTGCCCATCTTCTTTGACAATATCCGGCTTCCAATCATTAGGACTTCACTATATGACAATGTTTCCTAATTATACATGAGGTTTTCACCATATGACAATGTTTCCAAATTATACATGAGGTTTTCACTTGCAACTTCTTCTAAACTGGGCAGTTGGTTCTTCGTTTTCTCTGCTTAATCTGGAAGATCAGCCGAAATGTCTTCACTTTGTTGACACTGATGGCATTTGAAATATCAGTGACTTAGCTTCCAGCATCATAGCAGCACACAAACCCCCAGTGTAGGACAATCTGATAGACAAGTTGTGGAACAAAGGCATACAGAATGTAAAATGGCATATAGATAATAAAAAAGAACAAATAAACTATATCAACAGTGAAAATATAAAAATAGCTAGATCTCTAAAAGAAAAAAGATATATAAAAACAAAGAATGTGATACACAGAATTGTTGTATTTACCACAAAAGCTTTGTTTTTAGAGTATTTATGTCTCTTACCATACTTGTTATGTGCCATTGAATGGATTCCAATCCACAGCGACTCTACACATAATAGGACAAAACACTACGCAGTCCTCTACCATCGTCATAATTGTTCCTACACTTGAGCCTGTATTTGCAGCCACTGTGGCAGTCCGTGATTTTGAGGTCCTTGCTCTGTTTTGCTGCCCCTCTGCTTTACCAAGCTTGATGTCTTTCTCAAACCAAGCTATATCTCCCGGCAACCTGTGCCAAGTAGCTAAGATGAAGTCTCACCGTTCTTGCTGCTAAGGAGTACTCATGTTACTTCTTCTTTTTTGTTGTTTTTTGGCATCACTGCTCTCTGGTGCTGGGAGTAGGAGGCCCAGCAGCACTGCTGGAGTTGAACCTCCATCCCAGTGGGCCGCAGTCCCGTGCACAACCACTACGTCACCGGGGCTCAGCCCCTCATCTTACTTCTTTAATGATAGATTTGTTTGCACTTTTGACAGTCCATAGTATTTTCAGTTTTCTCCATGAGCACCCTACTTCAGATGTTTCTTCTTCAGTCTTCCTTACTCATTGTCCAGATTTCACATGCACATGAGATAACTTTAAAAGACCGTAATTGGGTCAGACACATGGCTAAAAGACTGTAGTTTGATTCATACAAGGGTTCTCAAACTTTTTAAACAGTTCACTGTCCCTCAGACCCTTTGAAAGCTGGACTATAGTTAAAAAAAAAACTGTGAAAAAATTAACTGTAGGCCTGGGAGGAGTCAGCTGCTAAACAGGAAGGGAGCAGTGGCAAAAACACCTGGTGAGTCAATAAATGTCCTTGGTGGGCCGCATGTGGCCCGCAGGTCATTGTTTGAGGATGCCTGATACAGGTTCCACATGAGAGAAATTGACATGATCGGGAATTCACTTTCTTCACAATATTATCCATAGTTTGTTGTACTCCACATAGTCTAATGCTTTTGAATAGTCTACAAAACACAAGAAAACATCTTTATGTGTCTTCTGCTTTTAGCTAAGGTCCATCTGCTATCAGGAAGAATGTTCCTCATTCTATGCTCTCTTCTGAATCTTGCTTGAATTTCTGGCAGTGCCTTGTCAATATCAAGCCACTGTTGTAGCTGTTGAATGAGGTTCAGCAAAATTTTACTTGCATGTGATTTTAATTTAGTATTATTTAATATTTTCTGCACTATGTAGAATTACTTTGCTTTGCAATAGAAATGATCTGACTCTCTTACACTCAGTTAGCCAATTATATAAGTGAATGAGTGCTACTGATTGGATTTCCTTATATATATATATATATATATATATATGAAGATATTATCTTATCAAAGATAGCATTTCAATTTAAAGTTGATCTTGAAATAGTTTTTCATGATAATTTAACATCATCTCCCTAGTTTCATTCTACTTTTCAAGGGGTCACTATGAATTGGACTGCACTAAATTGCACCTAATAATAGCAACCATATACATTTAACATTTAACAGTTTACACTGGTTATTTTTATCCTTCATGTATTATAAAATAATCATCCTTTTAGATCAGTTATTCTCAACTCTCCTAATACCATGAACCTTTAATATAGTCCCTCACGTTGTGGTGATCCTCAACCACAAAATTACTTTTGCTGCTACTTTATAACTGTAATTTTGCCACTGTTATGAATTGGGCAACTCCTATGAAAAGGTCATTTAACTCCCAAGGGAGTCACAACCCACAGGTTGAGAACTGCTCTGTTAGATTTTAGTAGATTTTCAGATTTTTTTCTTAAAATAGATTATTGTATCAGATTCTTCTATTGCTTTCTATCGATGAATTTTTAAGATAATCATGTTATTATTTGGGTAAATAAATTAGTATCTATGTGTATTTAGGTATGTGCTTTACTTTCAGCACCCCAAAACCATAAGTCTGGAATCCCTTGCAGTTATTACGGTTCAACTACTGAGCCTTAGTATGGGAATATCTTATGACAACAGGAGCAAATGCCAGTGCCCAGGAGCTGTCTGCATAATGAGTCCAGAAGCAATGTAAGATGTTTGACTTTTATATTCTTTTAAGGGCAATTTTTATAAAGATAATTTATCTTCATTTAATTTAGGATAGCCTAATTGCTAAAATATCTAATAAAGACAAAATAGAAGCTGTGACCAATGACTCCTGGATCAAAACATATGGTCCAGTGCTCATATGTGTGGTCATCAAAAGTTGCACTTGCTTTCTAGTATAAAATCAAGCTATACCTTTGCAACAGTATCTACTTACATATTATTGAGTGTATGCATATTTTGATAGGCCAAATGTAGACTTACAATTAAAATGCAAGAATTATTTATTAGCAGAGGTTTATCTACATAAATTATTTTTATTCTAGCCTGATTCACCCTGAAGTCTTGGTACTTCGTGATTTCGGATACATAGTAATTTCTGCATTCCTTTTCAAGTAGAGAAGATCATTTTTAATGTTCTTATTGCACTTCAAAAATGTGATGTCATTTGAACTATCATTATCATTTCCCTTAGCATAATAGTATCAAATTTTACAGAAATAGGAATGAAACAAGGGGTTTAGGGAAAATAATACTTAAGTCAAGTACTAGAAGCAATGTGTAAACAAATACTTCAGCTATTTATTTTTCTGATGGCCAATTCTGAAACTCCTGCTACTCTTCCAGATGTCTTACAGAATTAAGTCTTATTTTCTACATACAGCAGTAATTCTTATAATGCCTCTCTCCTCATTTCCTCACCCATATTTGCACAATCACTTCCTAAGAATACCTGCAATAGATTTCTTATTTATTTATGTAAGCTTTTTTATACAAAACCATTTTTGAGAGCTAATACAGATATCATAACATTCCATAGTTAAACACATCAAGTAGTATTGTACAATTGATACCACCTCAGTTTCAAAACATTTTCTTCCTTTTTGAGTTCCTGGATATCAGCTAGCTTTTACTCTTACACTTCTCTACTATTCCCCTCCTCCCAGGAACTCTTATTCTACTTGTTGTCTTTATGGGTTCTTAAATACTGGGTTTCATATACCCCCAAATGGAAAAACATGTAACAAATGCAAAAAGGCTACCCACAATAACAAAATTCATCAGAGATAACCCCCAGTATGAAAGCAACAACCAAAATACAGATAATGTTGAAAACCAACTCAGTTCCAATGTGTATTAGAAGACTGAACAAGTGACAAACTTTTAATGATTCAAGTTTCTTATTTCAAGCTGCAATTTGAAAAGGAAAAATCCCAAAGCAAATTGTTAAATAGAGTTGCTCCAAAAGAAGTTATAGAAAAAAAATCTTTGTGAAATGATTGTGGAATTGAATCAATAAATTATCTGATGAGAACAGAGAAGGCCTTGGGAGGAAATGATATAAAATGAGTCCAAGTATAATGTACTGTGCTTAAATGCTTTTGACTACTAACATATAAAATATTCTGTTTAGAGTAAACTAAAATTTGAGAATCACTGGCATATATAAGTAAGAGAGACACAATACAGACACCTTAGTGTCTGTTGCAACTTCTACTGGGCTATTGGGACCTTGTTGAGTTGAGTAGGTGGCCAAGGCATACTGACTCTGTTACTCAAACTTAATAGCTTTATTATGACTTATGTATTTTCAGAACAAGTGAGACTAAGAATATGTGGGTGAAGTTATATCAATTCTCCTTTTTTAGATAGCATTTTGTTTTCCACAGATTGCTCACTGGAATATTTTTCCCCTTTTGTTTTGGAAATTTTCAATAAGATGTGATTTGGTGGTTTCTATTTTTTCAGTCTATCCCATTTGAAGTCTATTAAAGTCCTTGAATAGGCATCTTCTCATATTTCAGAGTATTTGGAGAAAGGCATGGAGGCCACATCTGACCTCTTCTGCTTACAGCAGAGAAAAAGAAAAGCCAACTTGTGTTAGTCCAGGTAGACTAGAGAAACAAATCCATAGAATCTCTTATGTGGATAAGCAAGAGGCTTTATAGAAGAGCAGCGGAGCACTGAGAAAACATCCCAGCCCAGTCCAGAACAAGTCCATAAGTCTAGTATTAGCCCATATGTCAAATACTAATCCATAACGTCTTCTTCAGGCTCACAAAACACATGCAATGATGTCAAATGCAGGAAGCTCAGAGGTTAGTAGGTGGGTAATCTTGTGGATCCAGTGGTGTTATAAGCATCTCAACACTGGCAGGGGTCTCCACGTGGCTTCTCCATCTCCAGAAGTCTGGCTTTATCAGACTCATGAAACACACGCAATGAAGCCAAATGCAGATTGATCACAGGCCAATGAGTAGAAAGTCTCTGGATCCAGGGGTGGTGTAAGCATCTCAACACTGGCAGGAGTCTCCACATGGCTTCTCTAGGTCCAGGTTTCTGGCAGCATGAAGATAGGTCCACGTGGCTTCTCTTCAGGGATGTCTTGCAGGAAGTAAGTCTTGTCAGTAGAGAATCTCCCAGGAAGTGTTGTCAGTAAAAAGTCTCCATGGAAGTGAACTGAGAGAGAGCGTCTCCGCCTCCAAGAAGGAATGACCACATTTCTGAGAATTCTCAGGAGAAGTTCATGCCCACACAGAGGACTCATTGGCTGTATCCAGATTGACAGGCTAGACTCCAAATACCACACTCTTAATCCTCAAATTGATAGCAAGTTAGGTAACTGACGCACAACTGCACATCTGCCCCAAGGAATCATCTACCGTGACTTCTTCACAGGGGCAATGCCACACTTACAGACCATGCTCATGAAAGATTCATCTTAGAGGCTAACCAGTTACCCCAAATGAAGGCCATCAAGTAATAAGGGTAGGGTCATTTTGTTCTCAGCTCTTCTCTCAGCCATACTGGCAAGCATTGTCCTTGACTTCTCAGCTGGGGGTAGGGAATGTCCCTTGGCCTTTGCCCTGCTTAGGTAAGTACTGCAAAGTTCCTTAGCATTAACAAATGCTGAAAAGGTACCCCATTTCTGAAAGAACTTTTTGCCTGAAGTCACTGAGTTCTTTTCATTCCATGGACTGGGAAGCACGTGACTCTCTCTGTCTTATGATCTCAGTGGGGCTCTTCTGTTCTGTCTCATCACCCCCAGGCTGCAGCTTATGGTACCTCTTTTGCCTCTACCATATCAGGCAGCTACCTTGAGTATACACTGCTGGTGGCCTTCATTCTTGAGGTTCTCTGTTCCTGTCTCTTAAATGCTAATTTATACCTACTAGAATAGCAAAATTAACCCATCTCCAAACTAGTGTCCTTTATACCTTATTCATGTGCTCCCACCCAAACACTGGATTAAATGTCCACCAACTATGGAGCGATAGGAAACATTTCACTGCACCATATATTAGAAAAGTACTACTTATACTGTCTAATACAATAAGTGGACCTTTTGTGTCATTTTCACTCATAGTGACCCATTTACCACAAATGGAAGGAGTGTCAGGTCTGTGCCATCCTCACCATTGTTATGTTCTATCCTGTGGTTGCAACCTCTGAGTCAATCCATCTGCAAAAGAATGTTCCTGTGTTTTGATGCACCTCCATTCCACGAGGCATAATGTCCTTCTCGTGGCCCCACCCATTGAGACCTCATGCGCCACAGAGCAAAGCACTGTGCCAGCATACAGTTGTTCCCATGCCTGTGCAGGTTCAGTGATTGGACATAAATTTTTGATTAGCATAAAGATTACATCAAGATTCCTCTCCAGGAATGAGACAAACCCAAACCAAACCTACTGCCATCATGTTCATTCTGATTCATTATGACCCGTAGGGCAGAGTGTCTTTCTCTCCTGAGCAAGTTCTTGATTTGTGGTTCACAGCCTAGCACTCTGTTTGTCCCTGGGGATACTTGGGCAAGCAAAGCCGTAAACATGACTCGTTAGGACAGAGGAAGACTGCTGTTCATGGTTTCTGGGGCAGTAGATCTTGATGGTAACGGACAGTCTCATCTGTTGCTTTGCAATTAGCCATCCAATGCTTATGAGCAGCACCACAAGGGCTCGGAGAAAGTTGCTACTTATTGTGTTGGAAGTTATACATAGTACAGATTATGGAGGACAGTATTTTAGTGCTTACATTTTACTCTATTATTTCTAATAGCTCTATGAGATGATCAGCACGTTTATCTTTTCTCACCTAAGCAGAAACAGAGGCAATAGAGTTCAAATACATTTCACAAGTCTGCATGGAAATGGCAGAGCCAGGAATTTAGCACACATTTGACTGCCTGTGGCATTTGCCTTTGAAAATATTAATATTGTGCTTCTTAAGGGAAAGATTTCATGGGAAGGAAATAAGGTTTTAGGGAATTTTAATTTAAATTGCCTATGAGATCAGCTCAAGAAGAATTGAGTTAAAATATAGATTAAAATATCAAGTTAAATAAGGATTTTGGAATCTGGCATATAGATGAAAAACTCAAGTTAGAGACATATCTGGACTACTAGGATGTGGGTTATTTAATATCACAAAAGTCGATATGGTTACCTGTGAATAGCTTTTGATCAAGAAAAGGAAGACTCGACATATTTTTTAAAGTCACATATGTTACACTATTTAGAGGTGAGAAAAGAAAAACGGTAGCAACAAATAAAATGAAGATGGAAAAGTTTATAACCTAGTAGTCAAAAGAGAAGAGTAGTACCACAAACCAATGAACATTTTCATTACAATAATTATTTATTTCTACTAGTCAGTTACTGGGTCATTTCTGACTCATGACCACCCCCCATGTGTCAAAGCAGAGCTGCGATCCGTACAGTTTTCAGTGACTTCTTTTTAGAACTAGATCTCCAAACTCTTCTTCTGAAACAGTTCTGGGTAGATGTTAAGCTCCACATTTTTAGGTGGTTACCAAATTCAACTTTTCACACCAATTAACCCCGAAAACCCACTGCCATGGAGGCAATTCCAAATTACAATGCCCCCAGAGAACAGAGCAGAACACACAGTGGTTCTCAGCCTTCCTAATGCTGCGACCCTTTCATACACTTCCTCGTGGTAGTGACTCACCAACCATGTAATTATTCTGTTACTACTTCATCACTGTCATTTTTCAACTGTTATGAGTCAGGCCACTCCTGTAAAAGAGTTGTTCATTGAACCTCCAAAGGGGTCGTGACCCACAGGTGAAGAACTGCTGGCTTAGGGTTTTTGAAGCTGTAAATCTTTACAGGAACCGGCATTCTCATCTTTTTCCTGCAGAATGTCTGGTGTTTTTGAATGTCAGACCTTGAGGTTATCAGCCCCACTTTGAATCCATGATGCAACCAGGGATACATTTCATTATATATTATTTTATAGTTAACTTCTCATAACCCAAGAGATAAAAATTTGGCCCTACATGTGAGCATTTCTTCTGTTGTGAGCTATTTTCAATTGATTTGTTCTGTAGGTAGACAGTTTATAGAAAGAATTCTTACAAAAAACTTTAACTGTGACTCATTTTCAGTCATTCCAGTGGTGTGAAGAGATTTAGTAACTGCAGCATGGAGGGTTTTGCACAATTTTTTTCAAAGCCAACATCCCAATGTCTTCAAAATCATCCACGCTTTGATCCATCCTACAAGTCTGCAGTTTGTGGAAACGGAGAACTAGAAGATGGTGAACAATGTGACTGTGGGTCTGCAGAGGTAGGTAATAATGGAAGAGTATGACATCTCAGAATTATATAAATGTTAAATATTGTAATTTTACAGTGTCATTATCCTTAATTTATCAAATGCTATTTTCTATGAAATATTTAGAAAACCTTATTTTAACAAACCAATTATAACAAACTAATGCATTTATATGCTGATATATGGATCCAATGACTAATATATTGTTCATATAGGTAATTTCCACAGTTATATAAATCTGTATAACTCAATTTATCATCTTAAGTATATTCTTCCCTAGTATTTCTTTTTAGGTGAGCATGATCAGTTATTTGGAAAAATAGACATAAACCTTTCACAAAAGGACATATATAACTATCTGAAGTTTATGTGCAGTTTTGACTGGTTTAATTCAGGTCACTCTATTAGAAAAAATGCTTGGAATCAAGCAAAGCCAGAGTCTCTAGCCATAGAAGTTATGTGACATAGCTATATTTGACAGGATAGTGGGAAGAGAACAAGACTGAACAGACGTCAATGAAGGTAAACATTGTTATAGTGAGTGATATGGACTAAACTAATCAAAAACACTGAATGACATTCAGTGTTCCTTACTGCAATGGTTAAAACCATTTGTGTGTACCCTTCAAAATATGACAAGTGTATCTCCAGATACAAAGATTGCTAACATCCATTTTACAAAATTACTGTAACAAGTCTCCATTTGTTGCTTTTTGATTGTTCCATAAAGAAATATCATAAAGAATTTCCACAAAAAAATAGTTTGAGCAAAGTTCAGCTCCATTACATGTCAGGTAATTAAGCTCTAAACCACTATGACATAATCTTCCTCTCTAGAAATCTATATGAAAGTCATCAGCAGCATTTCTTATACAAAATTGCCCTGGAAATTTGCCATATATCGTATGCCACAGTAAGTTCCTTGCTATAAATTATATTAATATTAATAAAATCCTCAAATTACTTTTGTGCAACATCTTGTTTTACTAAGAGTCTTTTAATCAAATATGGCCATTAGATTTTGTCAAATGCCTTTTCTGTATTATTTGTTATGATTGTGTAGTTCTCCTTCATTTTATTTAGTTGGTGAAGTCCATTATTTTCTTGATTTTTAACTTTTTCAATTATCTTTCTAATGTTGAACCTTCTTTACAATATAGTATGGATCCTTTTGAATATGAAATATCATTATCTTGGTATTTTGTCAGATTCTATTGGCCAGGGTTTGTTGAGTTTTTTTGTCCTTCTATGTTCATGGGAAATATCAGAAAAATTACTATTTTCTATTCCAGTAAGGTCTTTATCTGGTTTTGGTAGCAGGAGTATGTTTATTACAGAAACTTAATTCAAGAGTTTATCATTTTTTCTGCATTCTGGAATAGTTAGTGTAAAATTGGTGTCAATTCTTTTCTGAATACTTGGTAGATTTCTCTAGTGAAGGCATTGGGCCTGAACTTTTTATAGGGGGCATTTTTAATGACCTGATATGTTTATTTGAATATAAATTATATATTGAAATGTTTTACATCAATCTATATTAATTTAAGTGAGTTATGAATTTCGAGAAATTTGTCCATTTTTTAAAAATCATTGTCTTGGGGACTCACACAACTCTTACCACAATCCATCCATACATCCATTGTCTGCAAGCCATGTTTGTACCTTTGATGCCATCATCATTCTCAAAACATCTACCTTCCACTTAAGTCTCTGGTATTGTCTCCTCCTTTTTCCACCCACCCCCCACTTCTCCCTCCCTCATGAACCATTGGTAATTTATAAACTGTTATAATTTTGTCTTGTCAAACTCTGTCTGATGTGTCCCTTTGCCCACTTCCCTGTTGTTCACACCCCAGGGAGGAGGTTGTACATAGATCCTTTTACACAGTTCCCCATTTCTGCTCCACCCTCCCTCCATCCTCTGGGTGTAACCACTCTCCCTACTGGTCCCAAAAGTATCATCTGTCCTGGATTCCCAATGGTTCTGGTTCATATCTGTACCAGTGTACATCCTCTGGTCTAACCAGATTTGTAAGGTAGAATTCAGGTCATGATATTGGGTGGAGAAAGCATTTAAGAGCTAGAGGAAAGTTGCATATGTCATCATTGCTATACTGAACAATGACTCACCTGTCTCCTCCCCAGGACCCCTGTCGTTTCACCTGCAGATGAACTTTGTTTCATGATATAATAACAGTGATATAATTTTTACTTCTGGATGCCTGATACTTGATCCCTTTGACACCTCTTGGTCCCAAAAGCTGGTATGCTTCTTCTATGTGGACTTTGTTGCTTCTGAGCTAGATGGCCACTAGTTTACCTTCAAACTTTTAAGACCTCAGATGCTATATCTTTTGATAGCTGGGCACCATCAGCTTTCTTCACCACAATTGCTTATGCACACCTTTGTCTTCAGCAATCATATCAGGAAGGTGGGCATGCAATGATACGATTTTGTTCTTGGTGCCTGTTAACTGCCTCCATTGATAACTTGTGGTCACACAGGCTGATGTGCTTCTTCCATGTGGGCTTTGTTACTTCTGAACTATGTGGTTGTTGTTTATTTTCAAGCTTTTAAGACCCCAGAAGCAATATCTTTGATAGCCGGGAGCCATCAGCTTTCTTCACCACATTTACTTGTGTACACATTTGTCTTAATTGCTTATATTTAAAGGGTTAGCATTAAGGCAGTAGAGGGACATTGGACCGGCACTCAAGTAATTCCTTAATGCAAGAACACTTTATTCTATTGGCATTCGTTGATGCTCACCTTCCAAACACAATCAATGAAAACAAATGTGTGCACCAGCAAACATCTATTTTTATAAGTCTGCTTTTATTTTTTTTCAATGGATTAGGACATAATCCAGATATCATACAATTCAATAGTTCAAACACACTAAGATGTGTTGTACAGTCACCAACACAACTAACCTCAGAGCATTGCCTTCCTTCTTGAATTTCTAGTCATTAGCTCCCTGTTACTCCTAACCTCCCCTGTGGTATACTCTAGGAACCCTCAATTTAGTCAGTTCTCTATAGATTGATACATCATGAGTCTCATAGAGCAAAAATCATAGAATGATAAATAACAGAAAATCAGGAAGGCTACCAACAATTAAAAAATACAACAGAGATAAACCCCAACTTGAAAGAAAACAGAAAATATTAAAATCCCTATATTGTCCTAAATATAATCCTCTTGTATTCTCTTTCTGCTATATCCAGAGCTGCTTTTTATGTGTACTTCATTGGACTTGTATGATCTTCAGTTGATAGCTTTTGTTTATCATACTTTTGGTCATTACTGCTGTTGAATGTTGTTTGCCTGGCACAACCAGCTAGGCATATATTGTGTGGAGGGTTCTGGTTTATGTAGGGGCAGACTGGGCTCTGTGGATTAGAGGGAAAAGATTTAATAGGGTCTGAAAATTGAATACTGTGGTGATAAGGAAGAAATGATGGGTTTATAGAACAAGTGTGGATGGGAGCAAGAGAGTAGGTGTTAAGTAGGTGGAGAATATAACCTAGTACACAGATAAGACAATAGGCAATACACATAGACTTCAGGCAACAAGAGAAGCGACCAACTTAAAGACGTCTAAGCTAAGTGGCAAAAGAGACAACGTCGTATGTCTTTTTTGAGTAAGTAGTTCTAGAACTTCAACTCCTACGCCTCTTGATTGAGGGCCACTAGTCTGTGTCTCAGTTGTTTTCGTCTCTCAGAATTGGGGGACATGTCCTCTTGTGGTCCTAGAAAAACATGGTGGGGATATCTTTCCTATCTGCTCTTAGTGGAAGATGAGGGCGTCCTGAGGTTTGTGAAGCGAAGCCAGAGGTTTTAAAGTTTACAGTGATCAGATTATTAAAAAATAAAAGAAAGGCTTGATATTGTGAGGAAATTCAGATTTATGTCACGCAATCTGTCATCCATGCCATGCTGGGATTCCGAGGACAAAGAGGTGGGAGGAATAGGAGCACAAAGTGAGAAGGGGCTTCTGATCAAGTGAGCCTCATCGGCCTGGCAGTTGCTGGTGAGAGGAAGCCAGAAAGACTCGCTGTTTTGCAAGGCTCTGGATTCTCTAGGGGGAAATGGAGCTTTAAAAAAAATAACAATAAAAAACAATCTTGGAACACCAAGATTTCAGGTCTTGAATCCTAATTCCCAGGCACAGGTCCCCTGCCTATTGTGTTCTCACCAGGACTAGCAGGGGTTTCAAGAGTTACTGCTATCTGGAGGCCATCTTTCCGGGAATTTCCTAAGCTTCCAAATGTGTTAGAAGACAGCCCTTCATAGTATCATGTCAGCATTTTTCTTTTAGTTACTCTGTTGTGATTCTCCCTATTAATGTCTTATTCGTGACATGCTTTTTATTAGCTTTCCTATTGGTTTGTCAGCTTTCTGAATCATTTCAAAGAACCAACTTCTTGTTGATTTTTTTAGATTGGTTTTCTGTTCACTGACTCCTTTATTGCTGCTCAAATTGTTCTGATTTTATTTACTTCAGGTGGCTGAAGGTTTATTTTGCTGCCCTTGTTTTCATTGTTGAAATTTTGAGGGCTGAGCCCCGGTGGCATAGTGGTTGAGTGTGGGACTGCAGTCCCCTGGCTTGGCAGTTCAAATCCAGCAGCAGCTCTCCAGGAGCAAGGCTGGGCCTCCTACTCCCACCAGAGGGCAGTGATGCCCCCCCCCCAAAAAAAGAAAATTTGATACAAGGTGTTATTTTTTTCTTGTTTCATGTCTGCATTTATTATGATTTGCCCCCTACGTAATGATTTTAATGTGTCCTAAAGATGTTGGTATGCTGTAGTTTAATTCTCATTTGTTTCAAGGACTTTTAAATGTTTATTTCCTATTTCTTCAGGTACTCAGTAGTTTTTTAAAAGGGTTTTGTTCAATTTTCATGTGTTTCATTCCCCACTCCTCTTGATCATCCTATTGATTTTAATTTCAGAGGACTGTGATCTGGGAAAAAATTGCAATATCTCTTCTTAGTTTGTAAATTTGAAATTTTACATTTTCTAGTAGGGCTTGTTTTGTGGGTCAATATATGGTCTAGTCTGGAGATTGTTCCATTGTGAACTAGATGTATACTGAGTTGCCACTAGGTGGTGTGTTCTATGCATGTCTAAGATGTCAAGTTATAACTTGTGTGTTGTCTAGTTCTGCTATGTCTTTATTAAACTTCATTATAATTCTTTCCAACTCTGAGTGGTGTTTTGCTGTCTCCTTCTTCTATTGAATATTTTCTATTTTTCTCTTTAAGAGTTTAATTAACCTGAGTGTTTCATTGTGTATATGCGGCAGTCACCTAATCTGATGTCAATTAGGGATTAAGAGTATAAGGGTGGAGTGTAGTCTTTCAATCTGGAGATAGTCAATGAGACCTCTGTGTGGACATGGCTTTCTCCTGAGAATTCTGGGAAATCTGGCCGTATGCACCTCTTGGAGATGAGAGACTCACTACTCAGTCCCTTGGAGATGTTCTACTGGCAAGACACCAGGCTGACTTCCTGTGAGACATCCTGGAGAAGAAACCACATGGGCTTATCCTGATCGAACCAGACTTCTGAAGCCCAAAAAGCTATGCAGAGACTCCTGCCATTGCTAGGATGCTTGAGAAGCCACAGAGAGGCCCTTGCCAGCACTGAGATACTTCTACCACCACTGGATACACAAGACTCTGCACCCACTGGTCTGTGATTGTCCTGATGTCATTGCATGTACCTTGTGATTCTGAAGAAGACTTTATAGACTGGTATTAGACATATAGGCTAAGACTTGTGGCCTTGGACTAGACTGGGCTGTGATGTTTTCCCAATGTTCAATTGCTCTTGTATATAAACCTCTCTTATACACATAAGAATTTCTATGCATTTGTTTCTCTAGTCTACCAGACTAACACAGTATGTAAATATTTTTATAGTTACACCTTCTTTTTCAGTTGTCCATTTAATCATTACTTAATGCACCATTGTGTCTCATTATAGGTTTTTACTTTGAAGTGAATTTTTCAGATACTAATTTTGCTACTCCTACTTTTTGATTGCCATTAGCTTGATATATTTTTCTATATAACTTTTGTGTTACTTGTTTATATATTTTCCCCAGTAGACCCGTTCCAAAGTCTTTGGAACTTGAAAAATGTTAAAATATACATTTGTGTATAATATGTGAATATATGGACTCTTCAGTGTTCTTCATTTCTTTTCCCAAATGTTCTTAATTTGTGTGTTATCTCTTTAGCTTTCATACTAGAACATATTTATTGCATATAGATGAATTATATCATAGAGTATAAAATAATACAAGTAAAGATGAATTTTTCCTTCTTGATCAGAAGTAGTATTATCTCCCAATTCTTGATAATTAAATAATCAAATATAAAGTAAGCCTCCAACATACCAGCAAAAGTATGGATTTACTAAAATGTAGTAAATAAAAAATAATCAGTTAGGAATGATTTGCTTTATTGAAAATTTTAATCCATACTTTCTCCATATTTTATGTCACTAATTAGTCAAATATATTGTTTTATATTTTTGTATTTTTGTGAAAGTAATATTTTACTGTGCTTTTTAAAGTATTGTACATTAGGTTATATTTCATTTAATAATTTCTGTGCAGGATTTTCAGTGATGTTGGTTACATTTTTCTGTATGTCAATATATACAGAAACCAATTCTCTAGGTAACCAATCCTCTTTCAATTTCTCAAATTTTTCTAGAGTGATTGTTGACCTTTTGGTCTCTCATCGTTTTTGCATGTGTGTGTGTATACTTTTGTAGAACTTAATAGAATGCCATAACTACACATAGTATCCTTGCTTTGGTGTGACAATCTGTTAGTTAGCATATAGCTCACTTCAGAAAATAGTTTTCAGTTTAAACAATATCTGACTTTTAATACCCTGGCTGCAGTAGACGTCAGGGTTTCAGAAAATCCTACTACCTCCATAGCCAAATCTATGGCTAGATTTACTCCAGTAGGTTTAAGAATGTTAAGAATGTTTGGCATAGCATGTAACGTGCCTTACCTATTTTAAATAAGTGAGTGGATTTTGGCTCTTATGATTTTGAAACATGGAAGTTCAGTATATGTTTGCATACTATGGAATATATGCTTATCACTTAAATATATGTATTCAAAGTAAATACAAACTTGAAAGTATTTCTGAGCACATAATTTGTCTTTTAGGCTTGTGCTGTTGGACTCGGAATCTGCTGCAATCCTCAGAGATGTACACTAACTGATGGAGCCGTATGTGGAAAAGGAGACTGCTGTTATGAGTGCAAAGTAAGAGTTGTTTTATTTATATACAATTCACATTTAGAAACGTTACCAATCTTGTTCTACTTATATTTTCACAGCCTGCTTTATTCAAAACCATTTGCTTTACTTCATCAGCTAAAGAAAAAAGGAGAAGTGTGTAGGGCCTCTATAGATGAATGTGACCTCACTGAATATTGCAATGGAACTTCCTCAGAATGTCAAGAAGACTTGTATATACAGAATGGGCATCCATGCAGTGAGAATCAATGGATCTGTATGAAAGGAACATGTATGAGTGGGTCAAAACAATGTTCCGACATATTTGGCGAAGGTATTTATTCTGATTTGGTATCTATATGTATTTTTCTGAATACAAAAATTAGCAATATAGTAATGTTGGTTTGGATTTCTTTTACAATATGATTTAATATAAATATTTTGAAGGATTCTAAAAAAGGGAAGTGCAGTAAAAATTAAAACATGTATTAGTAAATTATGAATTATTTTTATAAAATATCAAAATAGGAACCTTTCAAAACCTGTAGGTCTTCTGTATTCAAGAGGTTAGAAGGTAGAGAGATCACAATGTAGGGTGGGATAAAACATTGGCTTTTACATTCAATGAATTGTAAGTGTAAGTATGCATATGGATATAATTTAAATGATGCATGCAAAGTCACAGTTTACATGCACAATTCCCTTCAGAATTATAAGGAGGACTAAGGAAAATCTCAAAGATGAATCTTGAGATATCAGAAATGATATGCTCACCCAAGTAAATGTGTTGAAAAATGACATGCACCCTAGAGTTCAAAAATGAAAGAATGTTCATAAACTTTTGCTGAAGTTGGGAGCAAGACCCTGCAGTGTCATCTATTCCTGTATCAGAAAAATGAACACAAACTTAGAGGCTATCATTATTTAAAAATCTTTACTGATCAATCTTCTCACAGCAGGTATTCGGAGTGTTAGCAGAGGTTGCAAAGTGGTTGTCAGCCGTAAAGTGTGTTGATCATACAAGAATGAATGATTCATTGTTTAGGAAAAAATAATCTTACAGAAAGAACGTCAGAAAAATTGAAAGTGCCTATCAGAAGAAGTAACTATCTGGGAACAACAAAAACGTATTTTCTATAGTAAAGAGCAAGAGATAGCGGAAGAAGGAGAGAGAAGGGAGGGGATGAAGGGAGAGAAAAATCAAGACACAGGTAGCTATAGAGGGGAGAAGGAAGGAAAGAGACAAAAGATAATACTGTGACAATGAAAGGCATACTCATTCACTTGAAAAATAAATGACCATTTATCTCATAAATGGCTACAAGGGTCTATGCAAAAATAGAATGTAAACATATGACTAAATGTATTCATATGATATACTTTTGAAATCCAACTCTCTAAGAACTGGTTAAGAACTTTTTTAAAAAAAATAAACTAGTAAAAGATGAATGAAGCAAGAACAGATGGCATTCACACAAAAAGTAAAATATTCTGTATATGTGAGTGCGTAGCTGTACATACTTGTAAATGCAGATGGATGTGTGTATATGCAGATATATGGTACATTTGCCTTTGAATTGACACTGATTCAAGGCAGAGTGGAATTGTGTCCATAGAGCTTTCCTGGCAGTGGCTTTCTTAAGTAGATTCTCAGCCCAGAGGCCTCTGGGTGAATTTGATTCATAAACCTTCTCTTAGTAATTTTATGCTTAATCATTAACACTATCCAGGCATTCCAGTTAACATTTAGAAGAAGGAAAATAGGAAAAAAAATTCCCAATAAATAAACTCAAAGCAAAGGATATTTAGTCATCCTAATGTAAATGTAGCACAGAAAGAAATTTAATAGAAATGACTTGTTGGCTCTGGGAATGAATATTTTAAGACTTATCTGGAAACTTCTAGGGAAACACACATAGGATAAACACAATATAACATTTTTGTGTGGAGATGATCAATAAGCAAAAAAGTCAAGCAAGCATCAAATATTTGCATATCAGAATTTTGCTAGTGAGTCTAAAGAAATATGCAATGGGTCATACCTGCTTTCATGAATAATATTCAAAGTACAGATAATATTAAATAATTAACTAGTTTTTCAATATTATAATCCTAGAAATCAGATGCATTATATGTGTCTGAAAATTTTATCAAGATGGTCTTTCTCTGGAGAAATCTTTGGTGAAGTAGAAGATTAAGAAAAAATAAGACCTTTAGTGAAAGGCATTCACAAAGTAGCTACAAATATGGGTTCAAATATACCAAAGATTGTATGTATGGGTCAGGCTCAGATAGCTAAAAATGTGCTCCAAATTAATGGTTGTTGTTACATGTCATCAAGTCATTTACAAGGAAACACTGCCCCCTTTACATCATTCTGATAATTGTTTCTATGTTTGAGGTTATTGCGTCAGCCTCGGTGTCAATCCACCTCTTTGAGAAGTTCCTCTTTATCGCTGCCCCTCTACTTGACCAAACATGATGTCTTTCTTCAGGGACTGGTCTTTCCTGACAACATATCCAAAGTATGTAAGAAAAAGTCACACCATCGTTGCCTTTAAGGCACACTCTGGCTTTACTACTTCCAACACAGACCTGTTTGTACTTCGAGCAGATCATACTACTTATAACATTCTTCTCCAGCACCATAACTCAAATGCATCGATTTTTTTTTGGTTTTCTTTATTCAGAGTCCAACTTTCACATGCATATGAGACAGTGGGAAATAGCATGACTTCTCTCGGGTGCACCTTTGTCTTCAAATTGCATCCTTTTCAATACTCCAAAGTGCTCTTGGACAGCAAATCTACCTAATGCAGCTACTTAGTCTTTTGAACCCTTCACTGCTGCTTCCATGAGCATTGATTATGGATCCAAGAGAGACAAAATCTTTGACAATTTCAAACTTTTCTCCAGGTATTATGATGTTACTTATTGATCCTGTTGTGTCTTGACATTGGAGGATTGGTGTCTTCTTGACCCTGAGTTAAAATCCATTACTGAAGGTTGCAATCCTGACCTTTATCAGCAAAGGCTTCAAGTGTCAGCTTTATATCGCAGGTTTCAACGTGCCTTCCTCCGATCTTGGTCTCACATTCTTCATATAAACCAGCTTTTCTGATTATATGTTCAGCATACAGACTGAATAAGCATGACGAGAAGATACAGCCCCTGATACACACCTTTCCTTGTTTTAGACCAAGATGTATTCCTGTTCACTCAGCCACCCCTGGATTCATGGACAACTTCCATATGCACACAATGAAGCATTTTGGAATTCTTAGCCACTTCCAAGTTATCCATATTTTGTTATGACCCACATCGCTAAATGTGTTGTCCTAGTCAATGAAGAACAAGTAAATATCTTTCATGTGTTCTCTGCTTTCAGCCAGAATACATGTCATCAGTCATGACGCCCCATGCTCCACATAAATCTTCTGAAGGTGCTGTTGCTACATACTTTCCAGTGGATCTGACTTTAAGATGTAGTTATCTCCAGTGATGAACTTTGACATAAAGTACTAGCCTTCATGGTTATATCTGCTATGAAGACCCATTCAGTTGAATGGGTATTTCCCTGGGAGTGTAATGTGCTTCATGTATAGATGGACATTCTGGCAGCGTTCTCTTTTACTTTACTGGATCTGGGTCCTGCATCTGGCAAGCCGTTATTTTATCTCCATATTTTTAGAGTTGAACCATCAAGTTTCTGCTCTGCCTGCTGAACTGGACATGGTTAGCTTCTGCTGCTTTTGAATTGGCAGTCTGTCAAAAGACCTTTTGACCATGTGAATATATTTACATGGTGAATGCATTCATTCACCTTCACATCTATGACTTTGCCATTTGACTCACTATTCTTGGTTTTATCAGTTTCTGTAATAATGGAAGTCAGATGAAACCTTTAGCTTATATCTTACCCATGGACTTGTAATTTAGCAGCCTCTACAACTTCTTAAACCATTTTTCTTGAGATAAATCTTTGTATATAACATATACAAAATATAAACATCTAGGCTTTTGGTTCTCTAGAAATTACCATATCATAGTGTACACATAGACCCAACCACAGTTCCAAGAGGACATATTTTTTACCAAAAGAAGAACACATTTTTGAAGCTTGCTGTGATCTCTACATCAGATTTGAGAGGAAAGACTACCTTAATTGAATAAAAACAAGACACTATAATGAGGCTGATTGAACACCATGGTATCAGGGACCAAGTAGCAGCACTTAATTGAAAAACTAGTGCAGTGGTTGCTATTATGAAAAAGAGTCAAAGCAATAATCATACTACTATGAGGTATGGAATTATGGTATTGGCTACTTTGGCACGGTGTATCTAGTAGGGAAATATCTAGAAGCTCTCTTAAATATTTATTTGATGTGTACAGCAGTTGACCTGGAGGTGGAAAAATTCCAGGTCAACCGAACAGTCAACAAATTTGGCTCACCAGAATAATGACATCCCAACCAATTTGTAAACTTCCATACTTGAGACAATTCACAGAACCCCAAATTCTTTTAAAAAGAAGAGACCAGACAACCTTAATGAAGGACCCAGCTACTGTGTGTGTGTGTGTGTGTTCCTTCTTTCAGCCCTCTCCAAGCTCTCTTCAGCATTTTCAAGAACAACTGTACCATCTTCACAATTTTTCTTATGTTTGAGTCCATTATTGCAGTCACTTTATGCATCTTGTCAAAGACCTTTCTCTTTGTCATTGCCCTTCTACTTTACGAAACTTGCTCTTCCCTTAGGAGCTGGTCTTATACATGAGAAATATTATATTATCCTTGCTTCTAAGAAGCATTTTGACTATTTCTTCAAAGATAGATTTGAAGTTCTTTGGAAGTCCATTTAACTATAAAATTCTTTGCCAGCACCACAATTCCAATGCACTGATTTTCGTTTGTCTGGTTTATACAATGTCCAACAGTCATATGCATACGAAGAAGTTGAAAATACTGTGGATTGAATCACAGTCACCCTCAGAGACCATTGGCAAATCTGGATATACATGAGAAGTCAAATGTCTTGTCATTGACATTTAACAGACAAAAGAGCCCAACATTTGAGCTTTCTTACACGAACAAAGTGATAAAATTAGAAAATTTAACATGACTCATCTTCAATTTTGGTTTGTCCATAGCTTTTTGGCTTATTCTAAATATGCACTGGGCAAGATATTAAACTATGAATGATTGTTTTAAAAAAGTAGCATTTTTGCTTTACCTGCTATGTTAGAGATGTGGTGTGAAGCAAATTTAACAAATGCCATGTGTCCTTTAATGCTGAGTATTGCTTCTATGATCACTACTTGTGGATGTAGGCAAAGCAAAATATTTTGATGACTTCAACCTTTTCTTCCTTTATCATGACATTATCAGTTGTGAGGATTTAGGTCTTCTTTACCTTGAATTATAATCCAAACTGAAAACTGGAACACTTGATCTTCCTCAACAAATATTTTACGCCTTACTTACCTTCAGCAAACAAGGTTGTATCATCTGCATAACCCAAGTTGTTAAAGCCTCCCTGCGATCTTGATACCACATTCATGTAACTTCATGTAATCCACTTTCGTGGATTATTTGCTCAACATATGAATGGTATAAATAGGGTCAGACAATATAACTCTCCTGCACACTTTTCCCAATTCTAAACCATGTAGTATTTTCTTGCTCTGCTTGCACAACTGCCTCTTTATTCAGGAACAGCTTCTATAGAAGCACTATGAGGTAGTCTAGATTCCCATTCTTCTCAAAGCGATCCATAGTTTGTTAAGAGTCACAGGGCCAAATGTTTTATCATAGCCAACAAAATAAAAACAAACACTTTTCTGGTATTCTCTGCTTAATCCATGATACATCTGGTGGAAGCAATGACATGCTTTGTTCCATGTTCTCTTCAAAATCTGACATAATCCCCCGGGAGCTTCCTGTCAATATGTTGGGGCAACCATTATTAGATGCTCTTTAGAAAAGCTTACCTTGCATGTGATATCAATGAGAGTGTTCTAGAATTCCCATTTCTGTAGGTTCATCTTTCTTTTGAATGGGTACAAATATGGATCTCTTCCAGGCCATTGAACAAGCTATCTTTCAAAATCTTGACATGAAGAAATGAATACTTTCAGTGCTCCATTTGCTAGCTGAAACATTCCAATTGGTATTCCATCAATTTCTGGAGCCTTATTTTTAGAAAGCATTTTCAGTACACCTGGCACGTCTTCCCTTAAGTATCACTGGTTATTGCTCACATGCTTCCTTTTTTAATAAATCATTTTAATGGGGGCTCATACAACATTTATTGCAACCCATGCATGCATCCATTGTGTCAAGCACATTTGTACATTTGTTTTCATCATTTTCAAAATATTTGCTGTCTACTTGAGCCCTTGATATAAGCTCTTCATATTTTCCTCTCCTCACTTCCCCCTCCCTCACAAACCCTTGAAATTTATAAATTATTATTATTTTGTCTTATGATGGATATTGACTAGTTCTTCCTGGCACTGTGATTCTGTATGTTATGTCCATCTTCTATGGATACTTTCAACATCATTCAATATTTTTCCTATATAATCTTTCAATATTGCAACAGGGGGACATTTTTTAGTTCTTTCAATTTAAGATATGCTGATTGGTTTCATCCTTCGTGGTTTTCTGACTCATGGTCTTTGCACATTTCATTATAATACGCTACTATTTCACTCAGGCAGCCCTGTGACATGTCCTCTTCAGCCTTTGACTGTTTCTCTTTGCCTGTGCTACATAGAGCAAATTTCTGAGTCTCACTTTTATTTTGATCTTTTCTTTCTTTCCTATCTTTTTAATGACCTTTTGCCTTCCTCATGAATGATGCCCATGAGATCCCCCCATAATTCATCAGGCTTTTGTGTTCTATATATCAAATCTGTTCTTGGAAATTCTGGTGACATCAACTCAAGATCATATTTTGGCTCTTGTGGACTTGTTTTAAATGTCTGTGGTTTTTAATCATTTTATTAGGGCCCCTTACAGATATTATAAGAATCCATAAATCAATTATATCAAGTGAACTTCTACAGAGGCTGCCATAATAATTTTCAAAATATTCTCTTTCTACTTGAGTCGATATCAGCTCATCGTTATTCCCTTCTTATGTCACCCTACCAGTCTTTTGAACCCTTAATAAATTACATATTATTATTACTTCTTTTTCATATCTTACACCACAGGCTAGCATGGTATTGTAGATTTTAGCAATAATTCCTGTATCTGGTATGTCATTGATGAGAATCCTTTACCAATTTTTGTGCTCCCTTATTAATCTCTTGATGAAGTCTTTCAAAGTATACAGGTGTTTTATCTTTAATATACCCCACTTGTCAATTTGTGCTTTCTCTCTGTGCATGTCTTTCCTAATTCTGGGAGCCCACGTAATCCCTGTGGCAAGGTTCTTAGATGTATCTCAATGCCCCCCCCCCCATTTGATGGCCATAATAGTTTGCAGTTTTACCTTGAGGTCTGTGATCCACCTTGAATTTAATCCTGTGCATGAAATGAAGTAAGGGTCTTGCTTCATTTTTCTGTAGGTAGATATCAATTTTTCCAGCACGATATGTTATAGTTTACAAATACCTCAGAAGACTGAGAACCAAAGCTATTGCTATATTTCAAAATACCATTATTTATGGAGATATACCAGCACAAATTTCTTTATTATCAGATACAAGATATATGAGCACAAGTATTTTCTGTCATTGATATTTCTCTTGGTTTTATAAATACAAGTAGAATTATACATAAAGGTAAATGGGAATAGTAAAATTTTGGAGAAGTTAAAAGGGCTTGAAATATCAACAGAATCCAAAGCTGAACTATTGTGCTATGTTTTAGCAGGCTTTCAAGATGTAATTTCAATTTTCATTTATCAATGATGTTTTTCTAAAGCTTAAATAGGCTATTAGAGTAGATAGTAGCATATAAGGTAAAGCAAAGTAGCCATAAAATTTATTAAATGTATATAATATTCAACAAAATTGTAAAACATTTTACAGAAAACTAAATATCAAGTAACAGATAAAAAAACTATCTGACATATTAAAGATCTACATTAAATCAGTATATGAGGGTAAGCAAAAAATATTACTACTGGCATTCTTTTGTCCATGAGTTTATGAGTTTATTCCAACTAAAGCCTGTTTAAACATGTCTCTGTGACTGTCTTCAGACAAGTTCTGAGAGTAGCACACAGGTATTAGTCTCATAGGGTTTCTTAAAATTTTCTTTCCAATAAAAAATGATTTCTCAGGGGATTTATTGGGTCGGTTAAATTCAAGGCATATATATCAGCACAGAAGGTTTGTGACAACTGTATTTTTTGGATTTCGAAGGGGTAATTTTGAGGGATGTTCTTAAATGAAGCACGATGATCATGGGCCTTAGTAGGAAGTAATTTTCAGGAAAATAGAAAAAGTTAGGAAAGCTATGTAGAGAATTCCCCCCACCCAACCCCCACTATGACAATGTGCCTGTTTAGCCATAAAGGTTAGCAGGAGATGTGCTAAGAGTATTTCATTGAGAAATCCTATCTTATCTACCCTACAGAATTGAACTTGATGCTTAAGACTGAATTTCAGTTTTAATCCCCCAGCTCATTTAAAGTGAACATGATTAAATCATTCCAGGTTGTCACTATTTGTGGTACAGTGTAAATTGAAGAATGAAAAATTTTGAGAAGGGTCACAGAAGTGGAACACTACTTTTAGAAGTGCAAAGGCAGAGTGAGAGAATATATAGGAAACAATAGCTTTCACATTTTGATAATTGTATTTGAGAAAAAAAATCCATGATTTTGTAGCAATATGGTAGGATTTATCCTCATAGGGAAAAATATAACTCCCAGCAAATTAATCAAAAATAATTAAAATTAAAATATATTATAAATGTTGAGGAATTAAAATTATCCAAAATTAGGCAAAGGTGTATGTCGTCCATTGCTGAATGATAATCATAATAATGTGGTATATTTATAAACATAGAAAGCAGGCCACATAGAATAGGAAAATAGATAGAATATTTAGGTAATAAATGGACTAATACATAGAGAAATAATATAGCTACATAAATGTGTCACTATAAATATTGAATAGTAATTGGGTTTTTTGTTGTGGTGGTTGTTCTCTTTTATGATTTATATTAAAGAGCTTGTTATAGAAAGTAAGATAATATCAAATACTTAACCACATATTTAATCAATTCTCAAGCTAGAACACAAATCTAAAGCAGTACAGAAGAAATAATGATGTGATTTTAAGAACATTTATGATTTCTATTCAATAAAATGCTTTGTATATCCATTCAAGGGAGAACAGACTAGAGGATGACGTTTTTAAAGCCTAATGTATCAGAAAAGGGCTTTTGTTTGGGAAATACTGTTTGGCCTGTTGAATATTAATGTGATTACACACTGGCGAGTCAATATTTCTATAACAGGTCCTTCAATTTGTTGTACAGAAGCTTATGTTGCTACAGTGCTGGAAGCTATGCTATTAATAGTTGACATGTGAGGAGTAACCTCACAAAAAAATAATGTTTGTTTTTCAAAGCTATGTATTTAAAGGTGATACAAAACAAACTTCTCACCTTCAAAATACCTTCCTTTACAAGTAATACATTTGTCAAATCTGCGATTCCATTCTGGGAAACATTTACCAAACTCATCTGTTAGAGGGCTGACTGAGCCGCCCTCATGTTTCTTCTTGCCTACTCTACATCACCAAATTGCTGTCTTTTAAGGTTATTCTTCACTCAAGGAGTGAAAGTCAAGTTGCACAGAGAGAGGTCAGATGAGTAAGGTGTTTGGGGCAAGGAAGGCATGCTGGCTTTTGCCCAAACTTGGTGCAATGAGCAGGCTATGTGAGCAAGCGCATTGTCACGGTAGCACACCAGTCCCTCATCTGCCAAAAATCTAGCCTTTTTTGTCCCACACTGGTATGGAATCTTTTTAACCTCTAAATAGCAAGCTTGATTAACAGTTGGACCTATTGACATGAACTCCAATGCAATAGAAGTTGACGTTTGGGAAGTCGATAGACATCCAGAATGAAGATTGTTCTCAATTGACATTTCACCTTTTTTGAAACAAGAAAAGTGTTTTTATACTTGAATTTTTCCCATAGTGCTGCCCTTGGAAGCTGTGTTCAACATTAGAACAGTCTCTGAAGCATTTTTTCTGATCAGGAAACAAAATCTCACAGCCACACACTGTTCTATCACATAAGTCATCACTAAAAAATGAGTTAGTCAACTAAAAAGGGAGAGGAAAGAAATGGGTGGCAGGTAACAAGGAACTAACCCACCCAACGGGAGGATATTGTTTATATCTCGACAGGGAAAGAGAAACCAGATTTCAGCTCGCTGCTCCAAGATGTGAATGCTGCATACTGGCATGAAGCAGGGAAACAGAAGGGAGATCTGAAGGGCTGACCCCAATCCCAACTATGTGGACAGCTGCCCCTCCCTCAAGAAGAATTTATTTCAGAGGGCAGCACTGAAGCTACTGTTCAAGGAAAGGAACTTGTCTGAGCAAGGCACATAGGAGTAAATGAAGGGGGAGAAAGAAAGAGTGGAACACATCTTGGCCCACCAAGCCTTGAGGATGATATCCCTGTTCAGAGCAGTCAATGCACAGAAAGAATCATATGCACCATGACATCCTTCATTGACCCATAGTCCTGCAGGGCACAACACTGGAGACATGGTTTGGAAATTGCGCCTGACCTGACCCCTCCCCACTGAGGCAAAAAACTATAAAGGTATGCAGCAGAACAGCAAAGGGAGAAGAGAAGAAGTCACAAAAGAATACCAAAAATAGAGTTTGGGGCCAGGGCATGGCACCTCTTGAGACTTGACTGAAAAACACTCCTAAAGGTCAACAAACAGATCATGAGCTGTTTACAGGCTTTTCTTTTTTTGTTGTTGTTATTGGGTTTTGTTGTTGTTTTGTTTTCTTTTGTTGCTCTGTTTTGCTTGCTCTGTTTTGTGCATATAATTATCTCTGCAGGTCTATCTAGATAAGATATGTGGGATAAACATCTGGAGGAGAAAACAGCAGGTCCAAAGGTCCCAGGGGGACATGGAAAAGGGGGAGGTGGGGAAAGGAAGTAAATGTTAACAAACTCAAGAAGGGAACAAGGGAATAATAAATAATCCGAAATCAATGGCGAGGAGGGTGGAGGAGTCTTGTAGGGCTTGATCAAGGGCAATGCAGCTGATAGGAGTTGCTGAAACCCAAATGAAGGCTGAGCATGATAGTGGGACAAGAGAAAAGGAAAAGGAAATAGAGGAAACAACTAGGAGACAAAGGGTATTTATAGAGGCTTACATACAGGCATGTATATCTGTAAATATATTTATATATGACTATGGAGACGTGTATATCGACACATACTTATAGATCTTGTATTAAGGTAGCAGATGGACAATGGGCCTCTACTCAATTATTCCTTCAATGCAAGGACACTTTATTCTATTAAACTGTCATTTCATCATGCTCACCTTCCAGACATGATCTCTGAAGGCAAAGTAAGTGCATAAGCAAACATGAAGAAAGCTGATGGTACCTGGATATCAAAAGGTATAGTCCCTGGGGTTTAAAAAGGCTTGATGATAAACAAGTGGCCATCTTACTCAGAAGCAACAAAGCCCACATGGAAGAAGCATATCAGCCTGAAGAATCACGAGGTATCAATGAGATCAGGTATCAGGCATCAAAGAATAAAAAATCATACCATTGTGAATGAGGGAGTGTGCAGAGTGGGGACCCAAAGCCCATCTCTAGGCAACTGGACATCTCCTTATAAAAGGTTCATGGGGAGGAAGCGAGCAAGTCAGGGTGCAGTGTAGCAATGATGAAAACTACCGCTTTCGTAAAGTTCTTAAATTCTTCCTTCCCCTCCCCTTGCCCCCACATTATTATGATCCTTATTCTACCTCACAAATCCGGCTGGATTGAATGATGTGTACTGATACAGATAGGAACTGGAAACACAGGGAAACCAGGACATATGAACCTCTCAGGACCAATGTTGAGCAGTGATTGATGCCAGAGGGTGGAGTGAAAGTGGGGTAGAAAGAGAAAACCGATTACAAGGATCTACATATAACCCTATCCCTGGGGAACAGACAACATATAAGTGGGTGAAGGGAGATGTCAGACAATATAAGATATGACAGAATAATAATTTATAGATTATCAAGCATTTGAGTGAAGGAGGGAAGGAGGACAGATAGGGGAGAAGGAAATGAGCTGATACCATGGCTCAAGTAGAAAGCAAATATTTTGAGAATGATAATGGTAACAGATGCACAAATGTGCTTGACACAATGGATGTCGAGTTGTAGGAACCCCCAATAAAATGATTTAAAAAAAAAAACATCAAACATGGAAGACCTAAAAAGAGTATACACGTTTAAATTGTGGTATTGGCTAAGAATATTGAAAATATGTTGGACTGCTAAAGGGACAAACTAATATGTCTTGGAAGAAGTATTGCCAGAGTGCTCCTTAGAGGCCTGGATGGAAGACTTCACCCTACATGCTTTGGAGATATTGTCAGGGGAATCCAGAACTTGTAGAAGGCCACCAAATTGCGTAAAGAGGAGCCTTGAAAAAAAAAAAAGGCCCATAGCAAGATGGATTGACTTAGTGACTGAAACAATGGATTTGGGTTTAGGAACAATTGTGAAGAGGGCAAAAAATCATGCAATATTTCCTGCTGTTGTGCATAGGATTTCAATGGGTTCCAGCTGACTCAATGGTACAACAGTAGCAATAGAGTGCCAGCCTATGAACAAATCTACTACAAAAAGTTCAAACAAGGTAGTGAGACTTCACCCCACATCTTTGGACATGTTATCAGGAGAGGAAGATCCTGGATGAGATAGATTGACATTGGTGCCTGCAATTGTAGGCCAAAGTTTAATACACGTGAGGCTGCATGGGATCAGTCAATGTGGTCTTCTCTTGCCCCTAGTTGGAAGTGAATCAACAACATATATCAACAACCTATTATCAGGATTTTAAAATGAGAGTAATATTGTTTTGAGGTCCCTTCCACTAATGGTATGTAAACAGACAGTGTGTTTGGAAAATCTCGGCTTTACGCAACTTATCATTTATAGTTTAATATCTTGCCCAGTGCATATTTAGAATAAGCCAAAAACCTATGGACAAACCAAAATTGAAGTTGAGTCATGTTAAACTTTAATTTTATCACTTTGTTCATGTAAGAAAGCTCAAATGTTGGCCTCTTTTGTCTGTTAAATGTCAATGACAAGACATTTGACTTCTCATGTATATCCAGGTTTGCCGATGGCCTCTGAGTGTTGGGAAGAGGGGAGGGAATCACCTCCTGATTTTTAGTTCCAAGATGCTTCAGGAGTTTCCAATCAAGTTCAATGTGTGTCCACTGGAACTTTGCTCAAGGTGTGCCCCAACTCCAGTACAGTAGTTATAGAACTCTGTGTCCTCACCCCCACCCCTCTTCCTTTCCCCCAAACTGGTGGACGTGATGGAAAATTAACTATTCTTCAGGATTTTGGATTTTGTATGGATGAATCTAGTCTTGTTGTTAGATTGGAAAATGAGTCTGAAAAAGAATCGAGAAGCTCCAATATTTTTGTTCAGAGTCATTTTGCTGAAGAAAAATTGGTATGACAGGTTAATAGCTTGTTTTGGAAAGACATTTATCTAAAAGAAAAGATTAGTAACCAGTGAATTAAATATTTATAGATAATTATTGGCTATTGTATACTTGCAAAT
Source organism: Nesogale talazaci (assembly GCA_004026705.1). Taxonomy (NCBI): domain Eukaryota; kingdom Metazoa; phylum Chordata; class Mammalia; order Afrosoricida; family Tenrecidae; genus Nesogale; species Nesogale talazaci. The sequence goes on along the minus strand of PVJH01016078.1, from coordinate 10,062 downwards.
TTGTATTTATACACTTGCTGAACTATAGATGGTACAGTATATTAGTGGCTACTTGTAAGGTACTTTTAATATGTTTAAGTATTGAAGTGATTTTTTTGTGTTATTTTCTTTTTCATTTCCATTTTGAAAATATTTTATTTAAAATAAATATTTAAAATATTTAAAATAAATATTTTAAAATAAATATTTTAAATAAATATTTTATTTAAAATAATTATTTAAAATAATTTCAGAACTTAAAATGTTAATTATTGTTTTAAGCATACACTGTATTGAATATTGCAAAGTACTCTGTTGTTTTTTTTCAGATACAAGTTTTGCTTCTACAAATTGTTTTAAAGAAATTAACTCTAGAAAAGATCAATCTGGAAATTGTGGTTCAAGTGGTGGAAAATACACTCCTTGTGCAACCAGGTATACTTGATATATTTTGAACGCCTCTATTTTCAGGATCCCTGGTGGTACAGGGCCTCACCAGTTGGGTTGTTAACCACAAGATCAGCAGTTAAAAAGCTGCCAAATTATCCACGGGGGGAAAAGGAAGGATTTCTGTTCCCCTGAAGATTCACAACCTTGAAAACCTTCAGAAGTTCTATTTAATTGTTCAGGGACACTATAGGTCAGAAGTGACTCCCTGGCAGTGAGTTTTGTTTTGGTTTTCTTAAATTTGAATTGCAGGGTATCACAGTTTATATATCATACAAATATCTCTTGACCATGAATAATGTTCATGTTTGATAACATAAGAAACGCAGTGAAGACAAATTATGTTTTACCATTTGTATTCCAAGTTACATTTTCTACATGCTCAAATTTGAATCTGTTGTAATAATTGGTCATCGTTTAAAATTACTCTCTAATTTTCTCACCTGTAAAATCAGAATTCTATTTATAGCTTTAACAACAGTAAGTGGGTTCCGGCGTTCAGTTTAGAAAACTAGATGAAAAGTACTCAAAGAGTTACTGACCCAGTGAACTCAATGTGAGTGCTAGCTATTATTATTTAATTATTTGAACTTGAATGTTAGTGGAACATACGTTTTACTTTAATATTTAATCTTGTTATCATTTAGGACTGCTTTTAAAAATTAAATGAAAACTGTTGAATTTTTTCCATTTTTATGAGTAGTATAAGAAATTTCATTGTGGTCTTCACCTGGAATTATCCATGTCGCTCCATTATACTCTTTCTTACACTCTTTCTGCATACGTTTTCCTGAACCATTTGAATGGAATTTGGAAACTGATTTTTTACTATGAAAACAGTGTCTTTGTTGAAAAAAAATATTTTTACACAGCGATACCTTAGCTGTCAAATGAGATTCATGTCAAAACTATGTCACAGTGTAAATAATGTTTTACAGTGACTTTTCTGGGCTTGGGATAAAGTTCATCCCCATGCATTTGAATTTAATTATATTATATTCTAATTCAAAATATTTTGTAGCATTGAGCCCAGAAACTCTGTTCCATTTTTCTCATTGCTGTTAATGGTTTCATAGTTGAAATTTTATATAACTTTGGTTAGCTTTTTTGGGGGGGCATCACTGACTTTGGTTAATTTTTAAATTAAGACTATTGTGGTAAATATGCGTGTCTATATAAGTATATGTTTGCATAAAAGTAATGGCATTAATTACAATCACAATGTTGTATGACTTTGACCTCTATTTACAAAAATATTTTATCATCCACATAAACTCTGTATTCATATGCAATATTTCTCCATTTCACTTTCACCCTATATTTGGAAAAATCCAATTATTACTTCTTTTTATTTCTATTAATTTGACTATATGTTCCCGACCAGTCTGCTCAAAGTATGTGGGCACTTGTTATGGCTTATTTCACTAAAAATGTTTTCAAGGTTTTCCTATGTCATGGCAGACTTCAGAACATCAATCATTTATAGTTCAATGATTTTTAAAGTAGATTTGCCTGACCTATTTGCCTGGCCGTCCTTTTGCTCTTGTGAATCGTGGCAATGAGCTGTACAAGTATTTGTTTGAGTCCCTAGTTGTACTCATTTGACTACGTTCCCAGGAGGGGAATCACTGAGTATCATGATGAATGTGCAGGACCTTGATGGTGTTTCCAGGTAAGGGCTGAGCTGCTAAGCACAACGTGTACTTTTCAAATCCACTGGGAAAAAGATGGGATTATCTGCTCCCATATGATTTAAAGTTTCCGAAATGCCTTAAAGTGTTGTGAAGAGTCAGAAGGGGCTCAAGGGCAGTGGATTTTTGCGTGGAAAATGCATGCCCTGATTTCTGGGTAACTGCCAGATTCTTCTCCACCATGGCTGTACATGTCCACAAGCAACCTGTAAGAGTTCCAAATTCTATACATCCTTGAAAAAACTTAGGCTCTTTTTCTTTTTTTCTTCATTTCTTCTTTTCTCTACTCTTCTAATGTTTTTCTCTGATCATTTTCCTATGTTTCTGATCATTGAGTCTCACAGGGACCATCTCTTTTCTGAGAATGCCTCTTTCTTTGTCTACGTTTCCCCCTTTAGATCCCTTAGCACATTAGTGAGAGTTAGTGTAAGTTTTGTTTGTTTCCAACCACTGTATAATATGTCAGCCTGGTTCTCATGCATGCTTCATCTCTCCAGAATGTTTTAGCTTGTCTCTTTTTGTATTTTTAAATTTTAAAGTAATGAAGACTGACGTAAATAGGTCTTTTATCCAAACAACCAAGTGCAATGCTCTTGAGTTTAAAGTCAATAGGTGCAGAACATCGGGTTTTTCAGACTGTAAATCTTTACGAAAGAAGACAAATTCATCTTATTCATGGGGAAAGCGCATGGGCCGAAGGCACCGACCTTATGACTATCAATCCTCTTGACTGCTGCCCCATGGTCAGTGATTGTGGATCGAAACAGGTGAAATCTATGACAATCTCAAGCTTATCTTTCTACATTTATCATGTATCATCCGCATATCAAAGATTATTAAAAAACTTTTCATCAATTCTAATGCCAAATTCTTTTTCTTACAGCTCAGCTTCTCTGATTACTTAATTCACATACACTGGAAAAGGTCAGCCCCACAGCTATGAGGAGACACGGTAACCCAAAAAGAAAAAAATTCATACAGCTGCATTTTCTATGGCTACAGAAATACTAAACATAGTCTAGCTTCTTTTAAAGATTAATACCCGGCTTTACACTTCAGGAGTACTTAAGGAAAGCTGAGGACACTTGGCAAAAAAGAGGATCAACAACAACAACAACAACAAAAGAACCTTAATGATGCCCCCCCCAAAAAAACAAAAAAATAGAAGAAAAAAAGACCCTTAATACAGATTGACACAGTATGTGCAACCCACACGTTTGAAATATTTTGTAAAATCAGTGAAACACAAGTAAACATTGGCTGGGATTTGGAAGATTTTGCCTTCCCAACTTTTGAGTACAGACTAGTGAGTGTTTAAAGTGTTTAATTAGCTTGTTGAAACATTTTTATTGATAGTCCATCAATCCCTGGAGACTTAGTTTTTTTCAAATGATTTCAGCACCACTTTGGCTTCTTCCTTACCAATTGTTTAAGACCTTGAGATGTCTTCTAGTTCTTTTTATAGCTAGTGATCTTTTTCCAGCTTCTTTGGTACACTCTCCATTATTCAATATTTTACCCATAGAATATTTAAATAATGTAACCTGAGGATTGAATTGTGCGTCATTCTCTCAGCTGGATATGTATTGAGTGGTTATTTCCTTTTGGGTTTTCTCAGGTCATTGCAAGTGTCATTATAGTACTTTACCGTGTCTATTCGAGCTGCCCAGCTTTCTGTTCAGCTCTTCTACTTCATCATTCTTTCCATATATTTTCACGCTGCTGTCAAGTCAATGCTGACTGATAGAGACTTCCTATGGGTTTCTCAAACTGTCTTCTGCAGAGCTGCTTGAGGTTTGGAACTGCTAACCATGCAGATCACAGTCCAACACTTAACCACTACACCACTTGGATTTTTATAACAAGGATGTTATACAACCATTCCTTGGATTTTTATAGCAGGGGAATTGTACAATGTGCTGTTTGGGTTTTACTTCTTTTACTTATAGTTTTGGAGGTTTATTCATCTTCTCTAGCACTAAAAATATAATTCTGTTTTGCAGAGTATAAAATTCCTTATTACTGATGGTTTTGTTGTTTGGGTATGCAGTTTTTTAAACCATTTACTAATTTTTGGGCATCTAAACTATTTCCAGTTTTTGACTCTTATGAAAAAATGTCACCGAATCTTAAGACCCACCTCTATAGATGTGTTTTATTCATTTTTGTTACATCATTAGCTGTAGAATTGTCCAGTCTTATGGCAAGTATATATTTAGTACCAAAAGAACTGGCAAAATCTTTTGAAAATGACAGTACCATTTTACATGCCATCTATTACATGCCAATACAAGGGGCTACCCCCCAAAAAATACCAGAGTCAAGCTCCACTGATGTGAGAGGGATGAAACATTTGAAGTTTGTCCCAACAGGTCAGATTGTTATTTAAAGGAGCAGTTGTCAACCTGTGGATCACAATCCCTTGAGGGGTCAGACAACCCTTTCACGAGCATTGCCCGATTCATCACAGTAGCAAATTACAGTTATGACGTGGCAATGAAGATAATTTTATGACTAGGGGGTTACCACAACATGAGAAGCCGTATTAAAGGCCACAGCACTAGGAAGGTGGAGAGCCATTGATTGAAGGGTTCTGAAAAGTTTGTGTAATCATGCGCAATATAAAAGGCCTGATTTGTGGCAGAGAGGGAACTGGTTTTGCCAGCCCAACAATGCACTTGCTCACACAGCCATCTCAGTGTGCCAGTTTGGGGCAAAAAACAGCCTACTTCTCTTGTCCCACATGACTAACTCACCTGACCTAGCCCCTTTTTGTTTCTGTAAATGAAGAGGGACAGGAAAGGACAAAGATATGATGATGTAAAAGAGGTGAAGAAGAGGAAGGTGCTGTCAGTCATCCAAACAGATGAGTTTGAAAATGTTTCTGACAAAGTTACATTTGACAAATGTGTTACGTACAATGGAGAGTCGTCTGACAGCGATAAGGTTGTTTTGTAAAAAAAAAAAAAAAATTAAATACCTAGCTTTGGAGGAGAAATTCAGGTTTTGAGGGGTACCCCTTGTACTCTTAGCTTCTCCACACCTTTACCAATTATTGGAACTTTTAGATCTTTTTGTTTGCTTTTTGTTGTTCATTAATTCATTCACCTTTTTGTCTCTCATTCTAGTGTACCTCACTCTTACCTTATGCTGTATGATTCAGCTGTTTACTAAGCATCCATTTCTTCTTTGATGAAATGTCCATAAATATTTTAGATTTTTATTACCACCTTGAAAGAAATATTTAACATATCATATGCAAAATATAACCTTGATCATACATGTGCTTTACAGATATTTTTAGTCTTTTGTTTTCTGGTTTTTCTTTATATGTTTTTATACTTTTGCTGGAGGCTTGTAAAGAAAACTAAGTTCTTATATGAGAATTTTGCCTTCCTTTTTTAATGTCATCCTAGTAAAACAAATTGTTTTCATTTTGACGAACTGCATTTCACCTCTTTTCCTCCTATGGGCCATAAATTTGATGCACGAGCTAAGAAATCTTTATGGAGGCATTATAAAACGGCTGCGTAGAGCAAGGCATGACTTTTTGTTTTAAATCAGGGAACTCTGCTATTTGAAAAAGTCCTACCTACATTCTGGCAAGACCGCTAATCCCATCTGAGATTCAACTTCAAAGTACTGTTGATTCTCACCAACCATTTCCTACTTTCCTGGCAATGTCACTGGGTGAAGTTTACATCATCTGTTCCAAACCAAATAAGCCTCTTCTTCCATGTTGGTAAAATGATTAACTCGGCTGATTAGGCTGAGAACGCAAATGGTAGCAGACCCCTTCAAGACTTCCCAGAGTCCTATTGTTCTTAATCAATATTATAGCAATTTCCATGAACGAGTGCTTCTAAAGTTGTTGCTTGCTTCTGATCAATTTTCAGAGGCCTGAAATGGTTATTTTCTTAAAGTCACTTCTACACTTCCTTTTTGGGAAATAATTTTCCGATATCGTCTGTTGCAGGTTGCTCTAAGTTTCTCTTACTTCTTTTCCTCCTCATAACCACCCTATGCAGTCCGATAGAGATCTTGTCCAGATTTGGTCAAAGCTGTGACCTTTCAGAAGCAGACTGTCAGAGCTTACTTCCAAGGTCCATCTGTGTGGGTTCAAACAGCTAAAATTTGGTATTTCTGTTTGTCTGATTCATTTACACTTCTCCGGGTGTCCATCTAGTGTAAGTTCCTTTCAACCTGAAGAACTGTCCTTATTTTCTTTAGTTCAAGACCGCTGACTACTGATAACTTTATTATATATTTTCTAAAAGTCTTTATTTAATAGGAAGCATATTTTTCTCTGCAATAGAGAGTGAAGAAGGCAGATATTTTGTTTTGTCTTTGAAATTAGTACTTAACTGTCTTTTGACTACCATTGTCTGTGTGGAACGTCAGTGTTTGATTTTATTATTGTTCTTTTGTTACTAATGCTTTTTACTCCCAGCCCCTTGATTCCCAGTCGCCCTCTCCCCCCTGTGGTTTGCAGTATCATTATTATGTGCCTCAATGTTATTTTTATATAGCATATATAATTCTGCTTATTAAATATCATGCTGTCCTGTTTACTTGGTAACCGTAATGTTCAGAGTAGCTATTATGTTTGAGAAACTAAAAAAGAAATGAATTGGTTTTCCTTAGGGTTATTGTGACATAAGTAGTATTTAGGAATAACAAAAAATATGAATTATTCTAACATTAAAATGAAGCATTAATATGAAGTTATTCTAACTATAAAATGGTGTGACAAAAATTATGGCAGGGTTCTTTTGTTTTTGGTATTTTATGATTACAGACATTGCATAGCAAGCACTGAATATACTATTTAAATATATTACTTAAGCGGTTATTTTTATAAAATAATGATTTCATTTATTGACATATTTATAGTGACCTGCAGTGTGGGAAAGTAATCTGCACATATAGCAAAAGGCATGTCCTTAAAATTCCCAATGCCACTATTCTTTATACCAACATAAAAGGAGAAATCTGTGTCACAGTGGATTACAGTGCCAATCACACTCAAACAACAGATATGTGGGTGAAAGAAGGAACTGTTTGTGGTAAAAATAAGGTAGGCAATCTTTTTTTCCTAAGTAGCTTTCTAATATTTGGTATTTTCATTTTAAATACTACATAGTTAGTATTTTTTGATACATGTACATACTTAGTGAGTATATTTGGGAAAAGATGTAAAGGAAAACTGCTAGGGAAAATGTAAAAATAAAATATATGATATTGTTTTGAATATTTATGCATATGCATGATTTAGAAATCATGCTGTTAATCTATAACTTTTTATTAATTGTTTGCAAATTAAACAAAGTATTACCTAGTATAATAAATTTAATTTTGGTAGTGACTTTAAAATAACTGCTAATAATAATATATACTCATTGTAATAATAGAATAACAAAAATGAACACAAAAATAAGTATAGGTATATAAGATTTAATTATTTTCCCATTCTGACTAACATTCATGAATCAACTGTTTATGTATATATACATACTATAGTTACATAGGAATACACACATTTATCTATATAAATTATTTAAAACTCATATCTTTCACATATTTGATTTTTCTATTTTATCATTCCATGTGAATACATGTCGCAACATATTCTAGAGTTTGAAATTTTTCTTTTCTTTTTTTTGGGGGGGTGGGCATCATTGCCACTGGTGCTCCTGGAGAGCAGCAGCTGGATTTGAACCGCCAAGCCCGCGGGCTGCAGTCTCACACTCAACCACTTACGCCACTGGGACTCAGCCCGAAATTTTTCTATAATATGAAATATATAATACTTACAACACACAAATATACACAACACAACCTGAAGTTCCGATTCTTATAACAGTGTATGTTATACATATTTCCTCTCTGGTACAAATGAACTGTATTAAGACTTCTGAATTCAAATCGACTGAATGGTTGTGAAAGTGAGGGATGGAGAAATGGAAGGAAGGCTTAACAGAGTTGACTAAAAGCAAGATAGCTAATTTCTGTAATTAGAAATAAGAAGAACAACAAAAGGTATTAGCAGTAAACTAGTATAAACTCAATCAAAAATATTTGTTCACACAGCAATTTTGTATCACTATAAAGGTGTATATATTCATAATTCATTATTTAATTTAATGTTTAAAGAATATTTCCTTACATATTGAATATTCACTCTAGCTTTATTAATATTCATGCAGATAATTTGTGTGCAAAAATATTAAAAATGAAATTTGTCACTGTGATTTTTGACACAGCATCATATTTACATTTTGTAATATGTGTGCTTTCATGAATTTTATTTTTCCAACATGTTCATATAATTTATATCCAAGGAATATAGTTTAAAATTTTTCCAATATTTTTGAACAACAAAAAGGCAATTTAATGTAAGATAATATTGATATTGGGACCTACCCTTATCTTACATCTGGAAAGGTTTAAAAGGAGTGAGGTCTCCAGTTGAGAAAACTCATATACAAAAGATGACGGTATAGGTGAAGCCGGACCATGTGGGGGTCTCTAAAACAGACTCCAGGGCCCAAAACTTTATTCGGGGAAAATATAGTCTCTGCATGCAGCCTTGAATACATGTCAGATTCACACACTTAGGGACAGTTTGCAATTTGAAGTTTTACAAAGAAGAGTTAATACATCATCCAAGTTACTCACAGATGTGGGGGGCAGGGGAGGGGGGAGGGGTGAAGCTGGGAACATGCATTAACTGATTGCATTTTTTTCATTAAATTCTTTTCCTGGGGGCTCTTACATACGTTTGCAGATTGCTGCCTTCTGCAGCTTTAGTTAGGGAACAAGAGGTAAGTGTCCATCATCTCAGGAGGAGAGACCCAGCACAGCTTGGCGGAGCCATCAGCCTTCTCCCACGGCCATGAACTGTGCGAGGTGGTGGTCCTGTCCCACTCACCTAAGGCGAAACAACTTTGCTACTAAGTTAGTACTTGTACAGGAGGCAAAACTATTATGATTTAGTCATTTCCATTAGGTGAAAAAAATTAATTAACAGACTAGAGGATTTAGGAGTCTCCACTCTCTTCTGAGTGATCCACTCAGTGTCTATTAGTCAACCGAAAATCTTGTGCGGTGATTCTTCACGATGATCTATTGTGAAGATTAATGAGATGCCACCTAGCTCCATTCGAGAAGGATGAAAGAGAGTTAAGGAGAGGAGGTTACATGACAGATTTATTCACCATCATTCGTTCACAAGATGGAGGATTGTTTAATAGTAATCATTCTGTCCTAAGACTCATAGGGACAATGCTGTAGCTGGTTTTGCTATTAGGGGCCCTTGAGTCAGTTTCACCTCATAGTGATGCCATGCACATCAAAGCCAGCACTGCCGGCCCACTTGACAGCCAGACCCACTGTTCCCATGCTTCAGCCCCTTGTTGCAGCCATTGTCTTAAGGACCTTTCGCTCTGTCACTTCCCCTTCACTTGCTCAAGCATGAACTCCTTCTCCAGGGGCTGGTCTCTCCCGACATCTTGTCCAAAGTATATGACCAAGTTACATCATTTTTACCTTTAAGGAGCATTCTGCCTGTACATCTTTGGTATTCTCAATATTCTTCACCAGGACCACCATCTCTCTCTCTCTCTCTCTCTCTCTCTCTCTCTCTCTCTCTCTCTCTCTCTCTCTCTCTCTCTCCTACCTATCATCTATTTATTTATTAAATCATTTTATTGGGGTCTCTTACAGGCCTTATTATAATCCATCCTTCCACTGTGTCAAGCACATTTGTACATATATTGCCAACATTTTCAAAACATCTTCTTTCCACATGGGCCCTTGAGCACAGCTCAATTCTCACCCGCCCCCCCCCCCTCCTCATGAAGCCTTGAAATTTACTTTTTATTTTTTTGTATGTCTTACAAGGATTGCTCTCTCCCTTCACTCACTTTTCTGCAGTCTATCTCCC